>DWJW01000076.1:0-10052 GCA_018249095.1 Zeutus zeutus | reverse complement strand
ATTTTAGGTAAGGTACTAAAGTACCTTAAAGTAAATTACTAAAGAATACAGAATACTTAAAAAGACTAAAATAATTACATTTCTCAGATGTACAAACTCATTTGACGTACAGAATGTTGTTAAAGATAATTTCTATATTAAATTGTACTATGGATTAAATTAATGTAATGTAACATAACACTACTCCCTATTTACAGAACAAGACAAAGAGGAGAAAGATATTAGAATAAAATTAACCACAATGAGTTGCTATTAGACAATACGTCTTATTTAAGTATCGTTTTGAGAGTACTCGTATATGTGGCCTAGAGAAATTATTCCCAATAAAAAATATAATAATTCGCAGGTATAAATCATAATGAAATTGTGTTAAATTTGTGCGGTTTACGAAGTTGTGAAAATTTTAAAATATAATTTTAATCGGTTTAAAGGTTAAAGTTTTTACGCAATATAATTTATACAACTGTACATAGTAAAATAAACGCCCCGGCCGCGTCTGTCTGTCCGTTTGTACAGTCCGATCTCAGATTGCACTTTTTGATACCATTTTCACTAATCAGTAGGTTGGTGTTTAAGGAAGGTTCGAGTGTAACTGAGTATGTAGGTATTGCATTAATTAGCCTATGGCGATAAATATTGATTGAGTCTGAACGAAAGAAATTACTCAGGTATATAGAGATATACTGTTGTATATATCTTCTGTATATACTGTATGCCTACGGTCAGGGCCGGATTTAGAAGGGCAGGCGGGGCTACTGCATCGCGGCCTCCTTAAAAAAGGGGCCCCCACAATAAAGATAAGAAAATATCCAAATTTAGACGGAGCAATAACATTTACGTTTATCCTCCCAAACATATTTTTTTGCATTTTTACTACGAATACTTGCACAAACAATAATATTGTTATTGATACATCAGAAAGCCCTGGTTGCGAGTTTCCATTTATTATCATTTCTTTTATTTGGAAAATAATTAATAATCAAAGGCCTTCCGCGCCTTCGTTGCCCCAGGGCCCTCAGAATTCCAAATCCGGCACTGTCTACAGTATTTCTTAAACTTATGATACCGATCCATACGACGCCGGGCCAGGTGGGTAGTTAAATATAAATGTGTAATTTACAGAAAGCAGACGTAATTTATAATTATTTAACAATGAAATTGACAATTAAAAATGTGTGTTTTATTATATTTAGAGTTAAAATGAAAGGTTGTACGAAGTAACTTTGAATATTGTCAGCATGATCTTATATTTGTGAAGCATATTGATTTACTATTAACATAATGTTATGTGCAATAAAAAAATGTAAGTTGTATGAAATTTCAAGTGTGAAAGTTCTCTAGAGATAATTTTGAAAATATTTGGGAGCGATTTTACTAATAATTGTAATTTATATTTTAACATTAATATCATATCGCATCATTCCCTAATGTTTGTGTAGATTGATAGCGATATAATTGCCCCTTAGCTGTGTATTGTAGTGAATAATATTAAGGCAATTTGGTGCTAAATGAACATTTTCAGACTGAAGACGACGCATGGCTCAAGTTTTGTACAATTGTTGGACAATTCGTTGAATGTAATTGAATTTGTAATTTTGCGATATTTTGATTCGCCTTATGCTACGTACTTATTGTACCAACGCGTGGAAAGTTCCTTATTTCGTTAAGAATTTGTTTATTTATTTTTGCCTTTCAAATTGCGCCGATTCACAAATCGTGCTCCGAATTTGGGGTTAGTCGCAACTGGAACACCTATTATAAATAAACTACGTTCATTCATATATTTGTAGGATGTAAATATTATAAATGTATATTTGAAAGTTATTAATAAATAAACAAACTGGCGAAGTAATTAGTGCCAGTATTTGACATTTTAGTCCTATTCTGTATTTCTTTCTTTGTTAAAATGATGTCCATTTTAACATAAATGAAATGAAATCTCGTAGTGTCCAAACTTAGCAATAATACCAACGTAAGTATCACCTAATTGTACTTAAATTGTGAATTTCAAACGCTTATGCGTTGCGTATTATTTTATTTACCAACATAGATAAAGAAAGGATATGACTAGCATCGCGGAAGAATACATTGAAGCATTTTCGTGTAATATTGAGCTGTGGCAAGTTTCGTGAGGGTGCAAATCAGATTTAATTTAATTTAGCACCATTTAACAATCCTGCGTTATTAATTAAAGATGATTCAGTCTATTTTTACGTAACGTCTCTTAAGAGACTGCTTTATACTGAATTCAAGCGACGTTTCTCAGTGCTTAATTCAAGTACGCAACACATACCGGCAAAATTTGTTACGCTTCAATATCTTGTCCGAGAGGCTACGATTATCTTTTTTCATGCGAGTTTAAATGTAATTAACTTGAGTTGTGTTTAGAGTACAAAGATATCGGATGTAATGCCATACAGTTTTCAGTGAGAAGGCATCATAGAAAGCCTACTTATTATTTTCATATTTATTTTGTAAAGGCTCAAGTAGATTTAAAACTGTCACAAAATAACTTTTTCTTTTACAAAATAAATATTAATGATAGATCTTAATTTCACGAATTGAATATTTTGTAGACTCCAGATCTGACCTATGTTGTAATGGAAAAGACAAATCGTGATAAATACAAATACATTGTTACTTTGAAAGTTAATAAATTGATCCAAAAATATTTATTTATTTTATTGGTAAACTCTTCTTTTACAACGAAACACAAAAATTTTCGTTATGATCACTAGCTGTTGAGACATCGGAGGTTGAAGGTAAAAGGGTATTTTTTGTTCAATTTTGTATATCTACTCGACAAATGCACATAACAAGGATGTAATAAAACGTAATTAATGCTAATTAAGCGCGCTATATGGCACAAATAATTTTTCGATTGAAGAAGAAACATCCAAGTCCATGGAGCTAAACAAAGACTACTAAAAATTTTCAAATTCTTTTTCTCACGTTATTTCCTCAAATGGCGTTGAACCCGTGTTGACATACTATATATATATATAAACTAGAATGTTAGATCTTTATGATCTAGATGATCATTTTGCACCCAGATACAGCCCCGTAAAAATCGGCCAAAATTTCGTAATTTTTTGTTCCTTTAATTTTTGTGCGTAGTTTATATGGCTAGTGGCGTAGCGTAGTGAGGGCGGCAGGGGTGGCACCTTTTAGGTGGTAAAATATCCAATAAATAATAATGTTTTGTAAACTTTTGAACCATTTCTTATTTTTATTGCAACTACAAAGTCGGACCGATCAAAAAGATCACGGAATTTTTCATTACTTATTCTGTGACAATGACTACTCTGAGTAAATAATTTGCTATCTTGTCTATTGAACAAGGCGTGTGAAGCTATAGACATTGATGATACAATAAGACTTCTCTAATAAAAGTAGACTTTTTATTTAAAATTAACCCGTATAATGAACTGTTCTTACTGAAAAGTTCTCTAGCATTAATGTATGTGATGTATAGTATACATTAAATTGAAATAATTAAGAGTGCGGCAAAATTGTCTTCCGCCCCGAGCTTCCACCCACGCTTCTCTACTGATGGCTATGGAGGAATATAACAAACACTAAAGTTTCACCAGTAACCTAACATTAAAATTACTCACGATGAAGGATTTTGGGGATAAACGGAAGCTAGGAACTATTTTAATAAAATAAAAACGAATACAAATTAGTTTAAAATTACATTTATTATAAAAATGTTGTGTACAAATACCCTAGTAGCTGGTGTACGTGTAGCTTTAAACTAACATCCCGTACCACACTAACTGGTACTACACAATGGCGGCTTACGTACCAAGTTCAAAGGTTCCATTAGGTACCATTATGTACCTTGCAATTACATTTGCGTTACAAAATTGGGAGTAAAATGATTACATTTAAGTACCTAGCATTACAGTCTTACAGACAGTTAAATGTTACACCAGATCAACACGTTAACTACATCACAAGGTCGAGACGACCAAACGTGTTTGACGACCCGGCATGTTTTTTGAAAATTTCGCATAATTTAGGCATCCGTTAGATTATCAGTTTACCATCAGTGCGGATTTTAATCATCTTTTCATCAATCATCATCATCTTCTCTATTTAGACAGTTATTTAACTAAACCGATATACAGGAATATACAGTCCTAACTTTACAAGATGAAATATATTGTTGCTCTAGAAGACAATTCGGCTTTTAAGAATTTTTACATTAACATTTCTTGTCACTAGGTATGGTTCTGAATTTAAAATAATCTCGTATCGCTCAAGTCCGGTAATCTGTCCCGTAGTCCAAATTAATCTGCAATTTTTCAATTAACTTATGGCATCCCCGAATATAAATGTAGTGTCCCGTCACCTAGTTCGGGAACTAAGTGACGGGAACAGGAACATCAAAAAATATATAATTCCTGTAGTTTAACTTCAGAAAATAATTTCATTTCCATTTCAAATAGTTCTGCCTTTCACTAATCTAGAGCGTGCTTAGTCCTTCAGACTTTGAAATTTTGATAACAACCAACTGCTTGAAACGTTATAAACGTTTAAACGTATCTATACGTGAATGAAGTATGAAGTAACTAAGAGTTCCTAGCGGACAAAGAAAACTTTAAAAAACACCAATTTAAACTAAATCATAGACATCACTAGATTAACTGCCTTTCTCGTATATCGATAGTTACAATAAAAGTTTCTTCTTGAACATCACAAAATATTTTGAGAAACCACCTTTTACTTTTCGGGCAGCTATCTCAAAATGTTCACGTTTAGCTAACTGGTCTGTGATTGAGCCGATTCGCACGCCCATCGCATGAACGCCACGCTCGTTACCATTCCATGAAAACCCACTCCAGATGTTTAAATCATATGAAATCATTAATAACTCAATGCATAAGCACCTTAGGATTATAATACCGTAAAAGAAAAGACGACATAACTATACATGACGGGCGTAGGCGGACAATTACAATAACAATAATTACATAATATATCATTGTAACATGTCACGTTTAGGAATGTCTAAAGAAATTATTCATAAACTGAATTTTAGAGCCTGAGAGGTGTGTACATTGTTAACGCCTACATTTTCCTTTTGCATACCTACTTGATACACTCGATCAAGGATACTGGAATACCGGGTGAGCGAAATTGATTCATTGAATCGAAACATTTAATTTATTATTTATCCTAGAAAAATGTTTGATAATAAATATTGTATAACCAACATATATATAAAGATAAGTAATACTATCTCATTTACCCGGTAGTCATGGGAGCGTACAATCGGTGTCCCAGCGTCACCTGGCATTTTCCTTTACATAGCATGGAGCACCAGGATGCACATTTACTATATTGCCACATTTATAAATAGGGTGAAGGTTTAATTGTCAGCATTCGATTGTTTCGGCAATATAAAAAAAAACTACATTACCAATATTACGTCGTTTTTACAACAGTTTGCTTTATTTTCAACGAATGTGAACCTTTTCAAATAAGCGCCAGTCAAGCGTATGTTTGTAGATATTCTATCCAAATAACAAAATATTCCAACGTTAATGTACAATTGACGTTCACATGCCTTTATGTATCTACTTACGACGGTACGTAGCGTTTGTCAGCAAATTTTATTTTCTCGAAGTAACTGCTGGTATATGTATATCAGCGAAAACTTTTATAAATTATACTGACTACTGAAACATGCCCGATAGTAAAGATTTACATCGACAAGCCGTGCTTGTATATTCGACAACCATATTTACATCGGCGAAACAACTATTGGCACACATCAGGCAGCATATTCTATATTAGCGAAGCAACTGGCTTCTAATACACATAGACAGCAAGTTTTACATTGACGTTCAACAGCCAGCACGTACGTGGCAGCGAGTTTTACATTGGCGAAACAACTTCTGGCACATATATTGTAGCAAGTTTTACATTGACGAAACGATCAACAGCTGGCACGTACGTGACGTTTTACATTGACGAAACAATTAACTTCTGGCACGTATATGGTAGCCAGTTTTACATTGGCGAAACGATCAACCACTGAAACAAGTGGCAGTAAGTTTTACATTGGCGAAACAATCAAACATATCGACGACTTGAAGTGTAATCGTGCTAAATCCAAAATGTCAACTGTACAATACCTGCTAGCCCTGCCGAAACGTTACTAGATCGATTTCAACAACACCACTGGCTTTCGTAAATGAAAGCCATGTACATGAAACAAGATGGATTTAACACCTTACTGTAACAGCCGAGGTATGCGTGCAAGGTTACTCCCGGCAGAGCCCCTACTGGTGCTTGCACTCAGCAGGGTTATCCTGCACTGGACCCCTGGCCCGCTTCCCCCGTCGCCGCGGAGCCGGTTCCTCGTCCTCGCTTTCCTCCGACGAGCATTCCTCCTCCTCCTAGTCAACGATACAAGTTAAAAACAACCTACTGACCAATTAGTGAATTTAAACCGAACGAACGTAAAGGAACGCTTAAAATTCGTTTCAAATTACCATCGATGTACTGAAATTTTGTATAATATAATCGTAATTCTCTGTATTCTGGGTAAGATTTACGTTCGTTTTGTCTAACCTTAACTTTAATAACAGTTGGAAACGTTTTTAAACGACGTGGTGAATAAATAATATCTAACGCATGTTCTAAATTATTCTACCAGTAATTATAATTACGTATAGACGACGGCAAATCGACTAACTTTGATAATCTAATCCAAATTGCAAATCGATATGTTAAATTGAGCTTATTCACTAGAAAACAAATTTTCCGCAACACATTTCGCCAAATATGTTTATCAAAAAATTTTTAAAAACAGAATTTCAATTTCCTATACCTCGCTTTCACATTTCAGCATTATTTGGCAAAGTAAATATTATGTCTGTAGTATAAAAATTAATATGTACGACAATGAAGTCTACATTATATGGATGACTCGGCGAAGTACGATCGTACGGTGGAACATCTACCCCTAGAGAATACGCCGCAGCTTTAATATTACACTATGATATGTCGTAAATCTTTTTATGTTGAATTTTGACTAAAAACATCGAAAATGGTTATTTTCATTGCCGATATATATAACCACTTAATAAGTCAAGAAATAAATGTTTAATACACAATACATTGCGAGTGTCAAGTAAATAATCGTAAATAAACAAAAATATAGCCTTAGAGAAATAAAAACTAATCATAATTGTTATAATCATAAACGCTTCCAACATTACATATCAAATCGTCCGTCCACCTTATAATAAGTGTGAATTCTGCAACCATCTGCGTCTCCGCCAAACTTGGCCATCAACTATGTGCATGCAAAAAGGGCCGAAAATAAAACACACTCGGGTAAAAAGCATACAATTTAATGTCATCAGTACGACATCATGCCAAAACATAAAAGCCATAACCGATATAATCTACTTCACGAGTTGCAATAGTAACATTGATATCGTATTATGCTAACTTCAATAGAAAGTTATATAAATAAAAATATACATCTATAATCCGACCTTGCTATTGTCGAGTCGAACACGTCTCCGAGAGATAGATCACAGTTCGCAATGTTCCAGTGATGATATTTTATATAAAAATGCATTTTGGCACTTACAAGAGATTCAATGGACCGATCTGCGAGCCGGGAGTTCATAACCCCGAGCCCGTATTGCGAGAAAGCAACGAATCGACAATGGAATGAAAGGCAACTAAAATTTCGCTCAATTAAATAGGAAACATCTCATTAATAGCCTTAGAGAAATAAAATAATATCACATGAAATTTCAAAGTACACAAACGAATACGTAAAATTCTTAAACAAAAATACACACTATTACAATTATCAAATGTATAATAATAAATAAAAACGAGAAATTGTATAACTAAACTAGAAATGCAATATAGGTATCTTAACAGACATGTAACCATAACATGCATTACAATAAGAAGGCACCTCCGCTTCTCGCCTGCACTCGCCGCGTCCGCCCGGGGGGCGTTTATATACTCATTTCTAAAACATATTTATCTAATCCAAAGATAAACCATGCATAGGACATACATAAACACGGGACGAGCTCAGCGAGAAGATTGTATCTTATTTAATATCTAGCTGCTACCGACAAATACTATCGATTTATAAAAACTATCCAACATTGCTGGGGAGCATTCGAAAACTGACTCCAAGGATTGCCGTTCAATGCGATATACCGAGCGGGCGAGTTCGATAACAATGTATTTATAAAATTAGTCCCAATTAACCCAGAGCCAATTTCCCAACGCACGCCACAAGGAGTATTCGTTATCACTCATCGCTCCGCGAATTTAAAACAAGTATTTTTTTGGTACAATTTCAAGTTTTCGATATGAAACAGATATGATCGCGTTAAAAGACTAAAAAAGCACAAAGTGAGTGCATCGAATAGCTTCCCCGAGGTCAAAAAACGCGTATCGGAGTATGAGCCGTTTGACCTCAGTGCCGAGTGCCGGCGGGCCTAAAGCTAGAGGCAGTGGGACTATCGTCTTGCATCAATCCTCCGGGTCAGACACTTCCTCGGTACCCGAGTCCTCGTCAGAATACGAATCCTCCTGAAAGCAAATATTTCGCTTTTGTTTTGGTTGTGCATCCAATCACACCCAGCCACCAGACGTAGATACCGTATGCACTGCACCGCTGCTCTCGGGGAAGATGTATGCAAACGTTCAAAAATAAAAATCAACAAAATAAACGCTGTTTCGCGGTGTAGATCTCTTCCATTATAGATTTTACCTCTTTATTCATAAAGACAATACCAGCATTTTAGTTATTGTACGATTTAAGTTGTTCATTGAAATTCTGAAATGAATTAACATCATCACCTACCCATTACAGTCCCACTGCTGGGGTTGGATCTGTCGTCAGGATGAGGATTTAAACTCTACCGCGCTGGCTAAATGTCACTTGGTACACTTCTTAAAAGTTAAGTTGTCAAAGGAAAACTAACTAATAAGCATATGTTAAAAAAAAATCCTTTGACAACAGAAGTTTGTCCTACTGTCACTGAACTGTCAGTCCTAGGAAACCTATAATATAGGTCTCCTTACTATACTTTTCTTGACATGAAAACAAGCGATTAATGTTTTATACGCACATGAGTCTAATACAAAGGTTGTAGAGTAGAAACCTTCGTGGTTTGACTTCGGAGACACCACCGTCACATCTATTTCTGGCTTATGACAGCAGTGTTAAATGCTGTTGTGTTCTGGTTTAAACGGTGTGGTTAGGGAGTGATATTTATACGAGGCATTCCAATTTAATCCTCAGGGTTGGCAACGCATCTGTGGGTGTCCTCAGGTAGGACTCCAAACGCATCTGGTGTTGATTGCACATATCCATGAGAAGCAGATGTCGCTTACTCTGCAGCTGTTTGCTAATACTACTTCCTAAAAAATATCATAGGTAGGTTGGTACTTGAATTTTGAACCTCGGACACTATTTGAAACGCCGAAAATCACGCCACTCGAAAAACTACTGCGTACGATAAAATATACAACGTCTAATATACTGGTATTGAACGCTTATGAACAAGGGGTAAAAAATAATATACGACAACATAATAATAATTTTATTTATCCACCGAGAATTCCCATACATCATATATATATATATGTATATCGTAAGTACGGAAAGCGCTGAGAATAGTCGTATGTGGTATATACTGTACCTTCGTCTGATATTGGAAAAAGACGATCACTCCGCGACTTATAAGAAAGCTCAACGCCTAACTACCATGCAGGGTACGGATAAGCTAAGGTGAGGCTACGAGATGGCTGTAGAATTCACAATATCTAAGAAAAATTGCATGCTTAATATTACGATGTAATTTATATTCGTTATAAAATATTCTTCGGGGCAATGTGGGGCAAGTCTTGGCATAGGCTTAAAAAATATGGACATATTTAAGCATAGTATTTTGTTAAAATTCAACTAAAACAGACATTTTTTAAGATTTCCACAGATCAGAAATTGAATTTAGAAATCACTTATATACGAACTGAAATTAATGTAGCATTTT
>DWJW01000075.1:0-10063 GCA_018249095.1 Zeutus zeutus | reverse complement strand
GCTATCTTCAGGTAGGAATCCAATTCTATCTGGTGTTGATTACAGATGTCCATAGGCGGCAGTAACCACTTGCTATATGCCGTGGACTATATACTCGTTTGCTACTTCTATTTTATCGGTAGGTTTAATTATATAAAAAACAAAACTTTGACGGTGAAAGATCACGAAGAAAAGATCTCGTATGCTTGAAAGTTCTGTATCTGATCTGTAATCAACACCACATAGGATTGGATTCCTACCTGGCGATAACCACAGATGCGTTGCTACCCCTGAAGACTAAGTTGCAAAGCCTCATATAAGTATCTCTCCCTTACCACACGCTTCAATCCAGAACATAACAGCGCTTATCACTGCTGTTATAAGGCAGAAATTAGTGAGGCGGTGATGCCGCTGAAGACGAACCACGTGGGTTCGACCGCCTTTAAATCTGTGATGAAAAGTTGTCACCGTCCCTTATTGGCGCTGCAGGGTGCAATAGCGTGCCCTTGCCTATCAGGAAAGAAGATATATATAAAAAATATAGATATTCATTAAGTTACTGTTTGAAAAAAATTGAAGGCGTCTTGCTGTCCAAATTTATTCATCACATTGTCATTAAATTCAGTATCCTCCACTACTCTTTCCTCGTAAACACTGCGCATGGACAGGACAGCACTATATTTAATATTAGTTAGTAAGTGTGAAAGATGCAGAAGCTAATATGATTACGCCTATGTCTATTGACATTTACAACACCAAGGAGCCGCTGATACATCACCTGGTATGCTTTTAGTACGCTTTCTTAAGAGCCCATGTCATTACATTCCGGATATACTTTTTTTTTATGAAATAGAAATAGCAAACGAGCATGCAGTCCATCTCATAGTAAGTGGTCACTGCCGCCCATGGAAATCTAATCAACACCAGATAGGATTGGACCTGAAGATAGACACAGATGCGTTGCTACTCCTTAGGGCTAAGATGAAATGCCTCGTATAAGTATCTATCCCTTACCACACGCTTCAAACCAGAACACAACAGCGCATAACACTGTTGTTATAAGATAGAAATAGATGAAGCGAACCATGAAGGGTTTTACCACGTTTAACACTATAATGGTATTAATATATTTTTAGGTTGTATTAGCAAACGATCATGCAGCGGACCTAATGTTGAGAACACAGCTGTCTGGACATGTGTGTAACCAGGGCCATTATGTCAGTCAATTAATTCACGGTTTAAAGTTATAAAGAAATCTTTAATAGGCTTTATACTTCTACAACCCACCTACTACACTATATATGTACAATATTATGATATAAGCGAGGAAATCCTGAGGGAAATGATA
The DNA here is from genome assembly GCA_018249095.1 of Zeutus zeutus. Classification (NCBI taxonomy): domain Eukaryota; kingdom Metazoa; phylum Arthropoda; class Insecta; order Lepidoptera; family Hesperiidae; genus Zeutus; species Zeutus zeutus. The sequence goes on along the minus strand of DWJW01000075.1, from coordinate 8,736 downwards.
TAATTAAAATATTTCTAATATACAATAATGTTCAAGAGAAAATTGTAAAATGGAACCGATTATTACATACGGACAGAGGCACCTACGTGCCAATTGCCCCAGGAAATCGCCATTTAGGAAAATATTAGAAAATTACCAGACTTACAACAAACAAACACATAATCTTACTATGTCGCTGTACTGCCCACTGTAAGTCCGTTCCCTCACCATACTGCTAACCACCACTTCATAATTTACGTTCGTGTCGAGGATGATAGAAGAGAATGTGAACGCCCGCAGCGGCGGCGGAGCGCGGCGGCGGTTGCAGGCGCGGCGACGCGGCGGCATGCCGGGCGGGCGCCGGGGGCTCGTCGCCCCGCAGAACACCTTCCTCGAGAACATCATCCGCCGCTCCTCCTCGCAGCGTCAGTACTCAATACTCCAGCCTGCCACGGCCCGAGGCCCGCGCTGCCGAGGCCTGTCCTGGCAAGGGGCGCTCTTTGTGGTTTCACTGCGCCAGCACTTCCCTCATACGATATTTCTGTTTCATAATATTATATTTTTCATTTTATAATAGTATCAATGCTGCTATGTTTTGGATCCCAAAGTATTATTTATATGAGGCGTTTCAGCCGACGCCCCGGGAGTAGAAGCTTGACGTAATCGACTATAGACAGAACGAATGACCGCGAGGTGCAATGATCACTTAACAGCAGATATCGTTCACTTCTACTACTTAAAAAGGATGGCTCACCTCGCTCACTTACTTAGGTTAGAAGTTTAGAAACACTTATGCTGTGCTTAACGGCCTTACCCAAAAATTTCAATATTAAAGCAAGCCTCCTAAAACAGACCGAACTTCCTGGCGTTACAAATATGTAATAAAGTAAATAAGTGCATATTTTTCGAACCTTAGCCCCATTTGAATGTAAATGACGGATGTCCGCCGTCTATCACGCTACGCTAATGTTAAATATACACCGCAAGGAGAAGTTCTCTATTATAAACAGAGGCACGGAATTCGCAAGAATTTTGCAATCGTAGAATAAAGTCATTTATTTATTATTAATTAGTTATTCTTTATTAAAAGTAAAATTAAAAGTTATACAAAGCAAAAGCTTCGAAGACCCACACTTATATGATATGCAGTAAAACGTAACGTCGTTGTTATCTTAACGTTTGATTTCTGTACGAGGACCCTGCAGGACTTCTGAAGAAGCGCGGTGTTTTGAGTTTCGGTAATAAAATAAACGTTTAGTCGCTATTTACATATTTTTGGTATATTTTGTAACTCTTATAATAAATAAAACGTAAGTGTATTTTTGCAAAAAAAAAAACACTAATTTCTAAATCGACGTAATTTTTTCCCAGTTATATTAAATATTTGCACAAATGGGCATTAATTTCGCAATTATAAACATTCCTCATCACTAATCATATTACATCCCAGAGTGAGGTTTGTGAACAATTTGAATTTTATCCTTATATGTGAGCAGCAGACAGCAGCTTCCTTCTGGCGAACGCCCAGATCGTGGACTACCCCATCGTGTACTGCAACGAGACCTTCTGCAAGATGAGCGGCTACAACCGCGCCGAGGTCATGCAGAAGTCGTGCAGGTACCGGAGCCGCTCCTGCTCTCTGATACTGAGCGTTCTAAATACATGCTTGATTTGAACATCTTCCAATTGAAAACATTTCAATATCGGCCGGTTGAACGACGCCCCGCTGGGAGCGGCGACGTTGTTTGTCTTCTCATGAAAGAGAAAAATAAGTTCAATTTTATGATTGGAAGATCGCATGAAAATGCGCAATCTTGTTTTTTGCTATGTTACCAAATGTACAAATATTTATAAAATTACCGGCTCAAGAGTAAAGATATTAATATCGGTATTATAATAAGATGATATCTCGTTGAGCTTCGTCCTTCTTTAGCATCATTATAAGCTCTTACTGTAACGCTTCTTTGAACTGCTGGTGGGCTTCGAGAGCTGATTAATTAAAATTGAAGTAACAAGGTGGTACAGAAGATTGAAATACTTCCCTAAATAATAAAACGCTAGCGTCATGGCGTCGAAGGAAAGTTATTTGTCCGGTGACGTTCGGGGCCGCAGGTGCTCCTGGATGTACGGCGAGCTGACGGAGAAGGAGGCGGTGGAGCGCGTGGACCGCGCGCTCGACCACCACCTCGCCGACCAGTTCGAGATCCTGCTCTACAAGAAGAACCGTGAGCCCACGCTTTACTTATATCTTCAGTCGAAAAAACACCTACTCGATTTATAGAAGCGTAAGCGATAATTTTTGTTTTATTTCATAACACTATATATTGTGTTTGTTGTTATTGCGTAATTGAAATGATTTATGACCTGCTGCAGCGGCGAGGGGGCATTGTGAGGAAGCCTACAAGCCCGAGAGTTCTAAAAGATAGTTCTCAATGTTGTGTGAAGTGTACCAAACTGACATTGGCAAGCGCGGTGGACTATGCCTTGGATCCAGCTCCCTCTAATAGGAGATTCAGGCCCAGTAGGGCTGATGATGATGGTATATATTGTATAGAGATAAATTACCATATATCCAATAGCTACACTGTATATGACTCTTGTAAAACAGCGGTGTTCTTGCCGATCTGCGATAGCGATAGCGAATCTAATGCGCTCAACGCATCTGTTTCCTCATAGATTTTGATTCGTAGAATCCAACATAAAATCAAAGCAAGCACTGTGCTATGAATAAATAAAGCGTCACCACGGTAACACTATGGTTCAACGTTATTAGGTGTAAAATTAAATGTTTCCCCGGCGCGGCACGATGTACTTAGTCTCTTTTTATCAAAAGGTTTTTGAGTTAATTTGTTGAATGACTAACTCTGTGTGAAATAAAAGCAAACGAGCGGCCGGCGGACGCGCGCTAACGGCCCGGCGGAGCCGACGATCACATTTGTTCATGTACCGCGCCCTTTTGTGTTCGCCAAAACATTCGGGCGGAACAGAAGACACTTTAATATGTGGTACGGTGGGCAACGGTACAATTATTTTTTAGAGTCGGCAGTTAGATCCGCTAATAACTGTCATTCGACTCCTCCTCGAGTCCTTGACTCGCAGGTGACGTTATTGTGATCGTAATACATTGTATCTACCTATATGTAAATGAGAAAAAATATTTTTATATATTAAAGAAATAACAACAATTCTATAAAAATGAAACTTCTCCGAATTGTAATTTCTTACCAGCATTCTCTTCGGATGTAGCTGTCGCACTCGGGAGCCGTCGACATAGTACATATTATGACCATCCATATATTCGATTACATAAAAATAAGCGCTTAAAGGGCGCAGTTCGGCACGATAGGCTATGTCGGGAAACACTGCGTGCATCGGCATCGGTCGGTCGGTGGCTGCTGGTCCCAAAAACTGGACGTTTCTCAGCTTCGGGTCTTCGGTTCCAGAACCCGTGCTAAACCGGGCTTTCAGTTCTTATGGGTCCTTTAGAAAAAGACTAATAACTATTATGCTTAATACTCATTTAAAGTGATTAATTGAATTTGAACATATTACTCATAATAAACTGTAGAACTGCTATAAGTACACCGACTTTCGTAGCCACACGTATGCTGGACCACAGCCACTATTCAGCGCATTACTATGATGAGATATCCACGAAGAAAACAATATGTAGATATATATGTAGTAATAGACAACGATAGTAGTCTAAGCTCTTATCGTTGAATTATTTCTATTGCGTAAATAATATATTGTGTATGGAAAGAACGGAAGAACCGGAGTTTTTAAATTTAGAGCACCAGCTCTATGTAAGGGGTGCCAAAACCGGGCAACTGTTTCCGGTTTCAGGGACGCCGCTGTGGCTGCTGGTGCACGTGGCGCCCATCCGCAACGAGCGCGAGCTGGTGGTGCTGTTCCTGCTCACGTTTCGCGACATCACGGCACTCAAGCAACCCATCGACGCCGACGACCCCAAGGGTGGCAAGTATCCACTCACCCCTCTACTCTGCACCGACTTTCGTCGCCTCTATCGTCCGTAACATAGCAAAGTCCTATATAAAATCAAACGATCAGTGTAAATGGGTGCGTATAGTTATGTGCGCTTAACGAATTATACTTCTTTGAGTTCACTATAAATAAATGGAATATTATTGTTATTTTTATACGGAACATTCATAAAACGGCATAAGATTAAAATCTGTAAATATAAAATAATAAAATATACGCTATTTACACATATAGCATATAAAGTGAATAGGATGTGCTGGCTTTTATACTGTATTAGTTTATTGCGGCGAGCGAGAGATCCTGTACCAGTATTCAAATTGTGTACAAGTCGTTTTGTATATGTAACATTTTTTTGATCGATACAATCACACGAATCTGTTATTTAAAATTTAAATGATTCCTGCATTTACATGCATAGATTGCAATTAAAGGTATAAAGGTAAATGTTTTGTGTTGTCGTCTAACGGTGTAACGGTCGTGTAAAAGGTCACTGCAAAATTCCAAATAGGCTCTACCTAGGTAGGTCTCATGAATACAAAACAGTAAAATTATGTTGATGAGGACTGATGGTTCGAATGCCTTAATGCGCATCGCATTAGGACTCGACCCACTTATTTTTTATGGATTCAAAATAACATCGCGTCCCGTTAGCTGGCGCTCCCGGCGATGCCTGTGGGCGGGCGCCACACCGGGACGGGGTGGATGTTCCTTTGTCAATCTTACGTTATTATATGAAATTGCTAAATGAATAATATTATCCTTTGTATACTACTACTGTATAATTTTTTTCGTTATATACGTCCCTAATATTAGTCTATTATTCGTCTTCAAATTATTAGGCAATTGTTTTATTTCATTAATAAGGTTCCTGAATAATTTCGTCTCTACGCTACGATTACTTCAAACATCCTTCAAACTTCATACTCATCACCCTTACTGCGTTCGCTAAGTGATTTTGGGTGATCATTTAAATTATCTTCAGAACGGCACAAAGTCCTCAAATATACGTCGGGCACGAACGTACGACACGTGCAGAACTGTTAATAGTTACGTAATCCTTTCAAAATATCGATTCATTCTGAAGTTCCGAAAGTAAGGAATTATCTAAAATTGTTCCCAACCGAATGTTAGCCAAACAGTAGGCTGTTTAGCTAACATTCGGTATGTCATTAGACACGATTCACAAAATAGTGTGCGTGTAGATCTTATGGTTTATTTGTCACGATTAAGGATAATATTTATTTATAACGTGACATTTTTTACAGCGAATTTACTCCTCAAATGTTATTTTGGTATCCAGTTCGAATAAATAAACAATATCAACAAAACGACCGAGGCCGTGAACGATCTTTACACCACAAAATGATTATTCACTTTATCTGTTAAATGTAGAACGTACGCTATATAAACGCAGACCGAGCGCAGGTACGATTCTAAGCGACGATCTCGAACGCGGGCGAACGTCCGTCTATTCTATCTCGAAGGATGAAAAAATCGGAGTAGGGAAAGCCTAATAGCGATAAGTACATAACATAAGTATGCGAAGAGGCGGTCTAACCGGTTGCGTGTTGCGGGTGCGGGCGGCGCAGCGGGGCTGTCGAAGTTCGCGAAGCTGGCGCGCAGCGTGACGCGCTCGCGCTCGGTGCTGGTGTCGGCGCTGCCCGCGCTCAAGGAGCCGGCGCGCCAGAGCCAGCTCGCGCATGTCAGTACCCCCGCACACCATGTAAACGAGCACGCTCTTCTTCTTACCTTACGCCCCTGGACCGACAATCTATCGCCGCCCGGCCTCCGCCGGCTCGATGATCTTTATATCTTATCTTCGTTTCACTTCTTTCTCTGCATGCCTTGCGATTTTCGGTCCATTCCTAGCATAAGTGAATATTAGCCCTAAGTATATCCATGTTCTATTCATCAGACTCGCCTGAATCAGTACATTTTAAATCTTTCAGATACGATTCCACTCGATTTGCAGGGTGAGAGCCATCCCAGAGAGCTATTGGTCTTGTTTTATCGATTGTACGATACGCAGCTAATTGAATGATTCGATTCACTGAATGGAAATGCAGCTCACGAACGTTTTGAAGGCTTGAAAGCATGTTTGAACGCTAAATGTATGTACTTAGTAAGTTTTTGAACCACTTTTTCACTTCGCTAAAACGTCCTACTCCTTTAAAGCGAACACCGAATGCACCTCGTTCTATATAGACGTTCGACTCACTGAGTACTCGACACTCTCTAACACCGTGGTACGCGCATTATTTATGTTACTGCATTCTTTATAAAACTCGCTACATTCTTCGTTAACATCGGTTGTATAATTGTACTCGAGAAACGCAGCTCTTACCTGTAAATACTTTGCGCTTTTGACTCGAACACCGCTCAATTAATTTTGTGAGCTTACGTTTAAACCGGGGGAAGTTTTACTAATGCATCACTGTAACCATCGTATATGGGCTATGAATCACGGGGAATATAAAACGATGCACCAAAAAGGTAAGTGATTAGGAGTCTAACATTGAGAGGGCCGTCCGAGGAGCGCGCTGACGCGAGGCGGGGTTGTCGGCAGGTGATGTCGCTGTCGGGCGACGTGCTGCCGCAGTACCGGCAGGAGGCGCCCAAGACGCCGCCGCACATCCTCCTGCACTACTGCGCCTTCAAGGCCATCTGGGACTGGATCATCCTGTGCCTCACCTTCTACACCGCCATCATGGTGCCCTACAACGTGGCGTTCAAGAACAAGACCAGCGAGGACGTGTCGCTGCTCGTGATCGACTCGATCGTCGACGTCGTGTTCTTCATAGACATCGTGCTCAACTTCCACACGACGTTCGTGGGCCCCGGCGGGGAGGTGGTCAGTGACCCCAAGGTCATCCGCAAAAACTATTTCAAGTCGTGGTTCCTCATCGACCTGCTCTCTTGCCTGCCCTACGACGTGTTCAACGCCTTCGACCACGACGAAGACGTAAGAACTCTCAGTATCTCATATTCTATCGCTAAACGATCAGTTATGTACGTGTATAGATATACAGCTGCGAGCCAGCGGTTTCTCGAATACCGTTCTAAAGATTTTGATGAAAATTGTAAAATTTGATAAAAATTGAAAAACTTGAGGTTTTTTGTGGAATAAATTCAAATTCAAATGTATTTATTAAAAAATAACAAGGATCCATTCTTAGTAGAAATTACCTATTACACATATGACAAAATAATTCATACAAATTGAATCATTGATTCATGATTATAAATCAATCATGAATTTATTTATTTCTCATAATATGTTAGTATCATACATTTCGACAAAAAAATGTGCCATCTTATAGATTGCTTTGCTAAGCAATGCACGGTCTGAAATTGATATTTCTGGTGAATCAACTGTAATGATCTCCGAGAGACAGCATTCTCTCGACTTATCATTGGGGAATCACAAGTGTACGACTCTCGAAGGGCACAGCACATGTAACAAAACATAATGAGACCTCGAAAGTCGTAAGTATATCATATGTGAGTGGTGGGTTAGCTATAGCATTGGGACGTGTGGTCGCAGGGCATCGGCAGCCTGTTCAGTGCGCTGAAGGTGGTGCGGCTGCTGCGGCTGGGCCGCGTGGTGCGCAAGCTGGACCGCTACCTGGAGTACGGCGCCGCCATGCTCATCCTGCTGCTGTGCTTCTACATGCTGGTGGCGCACTGGCTGGCCTGCGTGTGGTACAGCATCGGCCGCTCCGACGCCGACTCGGGCCTGCAGTACTCGTGGCTGTGGAAGCTGGCCAACGTCACGCAGAGCCCCTACTCGTACGTGTGGTCCAACGAGTCCGACGGGCCCGAACTGGTGAACGGCCCGTCGCGCAAGACCATGTACGTGACCGCGCTGTACTTCACCATGACTTGCATGACCTCCGTGGGCTTCGGCAACGTCGCCGCCGAGACCGATAACGAGAAGATCTTCACCATCTGCATGATGATCGTGGCAGGTGCCGGAATTCTTCTCTTATTCGCCGGAGCACGCGCGCGCGCGACGCCCGCGCACGCCGTGCACGCGGCGCCGCGCGCCCCCCCCCACTCCTTGCTTCCCCCACATCGTTCTTTACATTCTTTTCACTGACAACGCTCCTATAACGATGCGCAGCTCAACGTGTGTATAATTACCATGCGTATGCGAGCACGTATACATACTACGATGTGAGCCACTACCCATTCCCTAGGTGCAATTGGGCTATACCCAAAGATATCAAAGAGTCATAGACGAAACGATTAAACTCAACATGCGACATTTCTGGTTAAATGCATAGATCTAAATGCGTAAAGACCCACCAACGACAAGAGTTCACTTAACTCCGACAGTGCAAGGAGGTCACTATGTTGGCAATCGCACAATTCTTAATAAAATGACACGATTATAAAACAATAAAGTTTAACGTTCCATTACAAAAGACTAGTATTAGTATTTAGTGCTCAATAGGATTTATTATTTATAATTTCAGTTATTTCTTTGTGGTGGTTATATTTTTTTATTACTTTCCATGATAAATATATGTCGAAATATTTCAAAATCTAGCTTCGTCAACGCCGTCTAGCATTCCAGTAATGAAGTTCCAAATAGCTAACTATGCCCACGGCTTCACTCGTCCGAATGTATGCGGGCGAACCCGCAGAAACAGCTGGTAAATAATAAAATTTGAAATATTAAACGTTTTCATACCGAATAAAAGATAATTAAGGTCTAATTAAAGAAATATTATAGGTAAATTATATTCC
>DWJW01000074.1:0-10069 GCA_018249095.1 Zeutus zeutus | reverse complement strand
ATCTACAGCTCGCGAACTACATGCGACCCGTTGAGCTTTCTTGAACTTTATTTTCATCAGTTGGAGCTTTAAGGAAAATTAAAAATATATTGATTCTTCTTTTTCGATTTTTTTTTGAGTTTCTAGTTTCTATATGAATCGGTAGTAGTGGTCAAAATTAGCTTAGTTTAGCTTAGTGCGACGCAATTGTGTGTAACTATTTGCTGATTTTATTGAAATGAAACACTATATTTGCACAATAGGGAATTATATTAAAATAAGTGGGACGGAGAAGGAATTATTGATTACTAGCTGTACGACTGTCTGAGAAATCCTTTGCCTCCATGATGATATTAGCAGATATTGTTCTGAGGTATGAATTTCTATTTTTCGCTGGTGGTTGCAGGTATGATTTTCACGCGTTCCTCAATTTTATTTTTACATGTGTGGATATCAGAAATGAGAAACTCATCCCACTGACCATTGGGTTGGTTATATTTTAATGTTGTTTTATATTATATTACTATCAAATAATATAAAATCTAAGGTCTACCTATATATTTATATCTACCTTGATAATGCCCGGGCCAAGGAGATGGGAGGGAGAGGAAGAAGGATGTAATCCTTGAACACCTTGGAGGTGGGTATCGCATATGCGCTAACAAACTCGAAGGTTGTGAGTCGCGGGAGGAGTTCCCAGTAATAATTATTAGGAATCTCTGAAGAAAACCATTATTATGATGATTATTTTTGATGAGGATTAATATGTTATACTAAAAAAACATCCTAACAGTAATTCATAATTTATTTTTGTTGTTACAGTTCCTGGTATCAGTGAAAGCTTAGCAAACACCTTAAAACAAAAGGAATTGTTAATGGAGAGAATAAAACAATATAAGGAAATTAGCAAAAGACCAGCAAAGAATACTACACTTGTGAGTAAGAAGGATTCAACAAAAACAAATACTTCTGTTACAACAGAAGTTAAAAAACAGGTAAAAATTTATTACAATTGATTTTCATAAATCCATCTTTGTTATACATAATCTAGTCACTAAACTCCAACTAGTAGTATGTACCACACCTGTGGTCTGAACTAAAACATGATTTGTAAAGCATTTAAAATCTTATATTATCTTAAGACTTTATGTAAAACACATATTCCACATAGTATAAACTTTATTTTATACTTCAGACTTCAGATAATGCAGATGTTGTGAAATTAATGAGTACAATTAAAGAAAAGGAAAATGTATTAAGTGTGATGCAAGTTAAGATGAGGGCAATGGAGACTACAATATTGGATTTACAAGAAAAGATAAATGAGAAAGATCAGATAATAGAAGCAAAGAATAAGGCCACTACACTTATATCTGATAATTTGAGTAAAAAGGGTAAGTACAATTGACATCATGAACGTTATCATTAAGATTTATTGTTGATGAAGAGATTACTATATTTTTTTATTGTAGAGAAAGACTCTATGCTTTTGCTTGAAGATACGAGACAGCAAATGATAAAAATGCAAAAGAATTTTGCGGCAATGGAGTCCGAATGGAAAGATGAAAGGGCCAGGTTAAAGCAAGAAATTGATGAAAAAAATGATAAAATAAATAGCCTGCAGGAAGCAAATACTATTTTGGAAAATTCGCGGTTTGAAATTAGTTTAGCTCAATCTAAGTTAGCCGAAGAATTGGAAGTAAAGAATAGAGAAATTTTTGAATTACAGGAAAAGCTAGAAACATTATCCAAGACACATGTTCACGTGCCAGAAGAACAACACGAGGACAAAGAACATGTAGAAGAAGAAAAGGGAACTATTGAGATAGCTGAAATGGCAGCATTGACTAAAAAGATTGAAATATTTGAACAATTGAACTTCCAACTCAGGCAGACAAATAAGGATCTAGAAAATCAACTTGCTATTATTAATACAGATTCAAAAACATCTGCTAGCAGTTCATCAGGAAAAAAAGGGAGTCCAGTCACTAATCGCAAAGGTAGTAGAAATACCAAATCTAAATCTCCTTGGAGCAACTTATCCTCGGACAATGTAGAACAGGAAAAAAAGACTCCCAAATTTGACAATGCTAAATTGGAAACAATGCTACAATCACTGAACAAAGATATCTTGGAGAAAGAGTACTTAATATCTAAAAAAGATTTATTAATATCACAGCTTGAATCTAATATTACAGAAAAAGATGCCACCATCAATGAATTACGTTCAAATGTTGAATCCCTGAGTAAGCCACCGAAGCATATGGTGGATGCTTGTACAGACATTATAGATTTATTGGATGTTGAATTGCCAAACAAGCAAGTAGCAAGCTTATCTTCTGAAACCATGACTTTACCATTAAATGTGAAAGATCTTGAAGAACAATTAAGAATTGCTCAAGAACAAATAGTAACATTAAACGAAGAAATAGAAGCAGCTAACAAGAATATGATTAAGGTGAAATCTCACTCAAAGCTTAAATTGAAACAAATGCAAAAGACTATTGATAATTTCAGTAAAGTTTCTGATTCTAATGCTGAAATTGTCAAGCTAAACGAAGAGTTGCACCAACTATCTCAGAAAGTTGCCGAATTAGAAGAGGAAAAGGGCAATTTGCAGCTACATCTTGTTGATTACGATAGTGGAAGGTGTAAGTATATATTTTTATGAATAAATTATTTTATCGGTGTGGGTTTTACAAGTGTCTGTTACGTTTATTGCGTCTGGTCTTCAAGTTTGTCGATTTTATCGGGATAGCCTGTTGTATGTGGATAACTAGGGTAGGTTCAGAATAATTTCAAGTTGTCCTTCATGATATCCAACGGATCGTAATCATGTCACAAAGCCGAACAATGTTCAAGCTGCTTGATGAAATGGATGTATACCTCTCATTAAATCTCAAAATTGATAATATTTAATTAACAATTTCAAGTATTTAAGTATTTTTATATTTTATTTCAGTAACTGAATCAGATGTTTATAAAAAACTAGTGGAAATTGAAAACTTAGCAGAAGCAAGATTAAAATCTATTAGCTTATTGGAAACTCAAAAATTTGACTTAGTTCAAGGTAATGTATTGTTATTTGATAGTAATTTCTTTTGATTTATTAAGTTTATTAATAATATTTTGAAAAATGTTTACCTTTTAGAACTACATGACTTACAACAGAAGAATATTGAACTGGAAGATAAATTCGCTGATTTATCTCAGTTTAAAAATGAACAGGTTTGTTCAGAAATAAAGTCTGTACAACTTGAAGAACAAATAGATGAATTAATTGCATGTAAAAAAGAATTGGAACTAGTCATAGACAATTTAAAACTTGATAAAGAACAGGCATTTGGGACAATACAGTTTTTACAAGGAGAAAAAGAAGAATTGATTCATAAGTTAGAGAATTACATGCAGGAAAATATTGAATTAACTGATAAACTTGAAAAATTAAGTGCTGAGAAAGTAAGTTCGGCTGAATCAATAGAGATTGTAGAATCGTTGACAACCCAAGAGAAATTAGAACTTGAGGAATATAATAAAGGCATTGACACTGATAAAATTAGTGGCGATGATTTGCATGACAGCTATAAGTCAGATTTACGCCCATGTGATGAAAATATCGAAAGTTTGGTAAAGCAGAGCGCAGAGTTGAATGAAAAGGTTGAACTATTTACTAATGAACGGCAAGAAGTAATGGATAGGATGAACACTATATCTTTAGAAAATGAATCCTTGCATGAAAAGATATTGGATTTAAACAGACAGTGTGAATCATTGCGAAGTAATATTAATTTATTATCAGAAGAGAAATCCAATCTTCAATCTTTAAATCAAGAATTAAGTCAACAAATCGAAGACTTAAAGCATGAAAGATTAGAGATTATGAAAGAAACTGTAGAAATGGTAAAACCATTAAGCTTGGAAGAAAATGTAGACAGCATATTGGGAGAAAGCCACGATGAAAAGTCTGTTGGTGATAAAACTAACAAATCTAAATCTGTGAAACACCTAACCAAAGAGATTCTGAAGTTAAAAAATACAATTAAAGAAAGAGAAGCAGAGATTGCTGACTGCCAAATGAAAATACTTTCATTAGAAGAACATCAAGAAAAACAAAAGGAATTATTACAAAGCAGTGCATCTTATGAAGATAAAATCAAACAATTAATTGATGAAAATAGTCAACTTAAGCTTCAAATAGATAAAACTACTGAATTACAACAAGAACGAGCACAAACAAACGTAGAATATATAGAAGAAGAAATAAAGAAACTACGTCAAGAATATTCTACTGCAATAAACACTCGTGACACAAGAATACACGAATTAGAAAACCTCTTAAAAGAATATGAATCACAAATATTAAACTATGTGAAAACGTTACAACAAAAAGATAAAGAAATAAATGAATCAATTAACCAAATTACAAAATTGAATGATGTATCACAAAAGCTAAAATCTACTATTGAATTGCTTGAGGAAGAAAAAGCAAAAGATCAAAATATAGAACTAATCAAATCACTTAATAAACAAATATCTATGTATCAGAAAACGTTATCAGACTACGAAGATAAGTTGAAGAATTTAGATGAAGAGAAAAATCAATTAACATCAATGAAGGCAATGTTTGAAAATAAAAGTAATACACTTGAAGCTGATTTAAAAAATATGGAAGAAGGGTTAAAAGAAAAGGAAATACTTATAAATGAATTAAAAATGCAACATCAAAAATACATGGATGAATTGTCCACAGTTAAAGTCCAAGCTAAGGAGCAAGATGAAGAAATACATGAAATAAAATTACAATTACGAAAAGAGTCTATTGAAAATGAAAAATTACGTACGTTGTTACAACAAAGAGACAACGAATTTGCAGAACTTCAAAAAAGTTATGAAATCGTTAATGAAAAAATAAAAATTGCCACCATTGATAATAAAAATCTAAATGAACAGTTTGTTGCCATGGAGACCAAAAACAAGGAATTGATGGAAAAATTAAAGAAATTTGCTGTCAATATAAAGAAAAAGTCATCAATATACGCAGAATTAGAATGCCAATTCAATGATTTACAAAAAGAAACCGAATCAAAGAATCACCAAATAGAAAATCTGCTTCTACAAGTTGAAAATATTCCAGCAATGCAAGAGGAATTAACACAAGCTAAAAAAGAGTTAAATGTTATTACTGATGAAAACTCTCAATTACATGAACAAATTAATGAATTAAAACATGAACATTCAGAGAAAATACAAGAAGTTTTTAAACTAAATGAGTCACTGGACACGTTGAATAAAGAATTAAATCGTATAAAAGAAGAGAATACTGTCCTTAAGAAACAAAACAAGTATTACAGTAAAAAGATAGCGGAATATGAAATTGACCAGAAGAATAATTCTAATTTCTTGACCAAAGTGTACGCCCTGGAAGCAGACATAAATAAAAAACAGTCATATATAGAAGATTTGTGTAAAGAATTAAAACAGCACGAAGAAAAAATAGACCAAATACAATTAGGCCATGGTGCGAAAGTTCAGGAATGTGAACTTTATATTGAGAATTTGCAAACTGAACTAGAAAGATATAAAAATCGTATTGGTCGACTCGAGGAGACCGTTTCTATGATGGAGGTAAATCGAGTTTCCTTAGAACGTAAGGCCGATCAATTAGACAATCAGTTACGAGAAAAGCGGCAAGCCTATAACCAATATTCAGAGCAAGAGGATGAATTAGTATCTAGATTAGCATATCTTATGGACAACGATAAACTTATTGAGAAACAATTTTATGAAATAGATATGGAAAACCAAGAACTGCAATTTAAACTTCAGATCGCAAATGAAGAATATTCAGAATTGCAAAATACGTATTCTGATTTACAAGATTATTGCAAAATATTAGAGTTGAAGGCCAATAAAGTGGATGCATTAGAATCAGACTTAGCAATTCATCAGTCGAAAGTAAAAGAACTCGAAGCTACTAATAAACGTTTAACAAACGAAAATCATGCATTGATAGAAAAAAGAAAAGTTGAAATGGATGAACTAGAAGTAGAATTTAATACACAGATAGAAAATGCAATTAAAGACAAGAAAATAATGAGCGAAAAATATGAAAAATTATGTGAACGTGAGGCTCAATTAGAAGCCCAGCTTCAAGAATATCACAGCAATTTGGAAACACTTACCATAAATATTAAAGATCTATCTTCTGAAAATCAAAAGTTAGTGGAGGAAACTAACTTAAAGACAAAAGAATCGATACCAGACTATACAGATCAATATATAAGTGAGATTAATAATTTAAATTCCGTGATAAATAGTAAGAATGAAGAAATTATTGAACTAAGTAATAAAATACAGACATTACAATCAAATAATATAGTAAAGATTAATAATTTAGAAACTAAAATTTCTGACTTGACTGACAAACTTCAAGATGCTTATGGACAAATCGAGAAACAACTGATACACATAGATTCGGAAATGCGTAACAACGAAGAGCTTACTGGAATGCTGCAACAAAAAGAATATCAGATTAAACAATTGATAGATAAGAAAAAACTATTCTTTGAAATGAACATTCCCAAAACAGAGGGTTTAACTATTTCATCAACTATTGAGGATATCAGTGACAACCAGAAAGTATTTGATGTATCCGATCTTCAGGCGCAAATAGTTACTGATGAAGGAAAGGCTTGTTCGGACACTACACCTGCAGTAAAGAAAACTACAGATATGTTGCAGTCCCAACCATTTGCTCAGGCAAGTATGTCGACAGAAGGTGTCGTGGAACCTCCAATGGTTTCTAAGAAATCTTACCTTTGTTATGATAAACACGAGAAATCTGTTGATGAAGAATTAGATCCGTTTAATTCAAAAGAAGGCTGGGGAGTAGATGTCACTGAAGACCCTGAAGACATAACATTTGGTGTATCTAATTTAAGTCAAACAAATATAAAACTTAATGAAGACAATCGACAATTAAAAGCCGATCTGGAAACAACAAATACAAAGCTAATTAAAGCTTTAAAGAAATTAAAAGAATTGAAAGCTGCTAATGATATGTTGACTAAAGAATTAAATATTTCAAAACAAATCTCACAGGCGTCTATGTTAGATATGGCAATAGAAAGTGAAATGTCAAGCAATCTCGAAGAGTTGGAGAAAAAAATACAAGAACTTAATGCTGATTTAACTAAAGAAAAACGTGAGAAGGAAGCTCTTAAGAAGCAAAATGAAGTATTTAAAAATGCGAATGACCGTCTAATGGAAATGAAAGAAAAAATGGACAATGAAGTTGAGTTATGGAAATATAATTTTAAACAAGCGAACGACAAAATTTCTTCCTTCCAGTGGGGAGCAGAAGCTAAAGATAATACAAACCTACCAAATACGTCACCTGTCCACTCTGTAAAAAATATTGAATCAAAAGACGAAATAATAAAGCTCGAAAAAGAAAATGATGAATTACAAGTCATAGTTGATAACCTTAATATGCAAAATAAAAATTTATCAAAACAGCTGGTCGAAATGAGTGAAGAGCTAAATAATCTCAAAAAAGAATTCCAACATCCCCCAGTCGCATGCGAAGAATGCGAAAAGAGCAAGATACAGTTGCAAGATCTACAGCACTCAAATACAGAATTAAATAAAAATAACATTTCTTTAACGAAACAATTAGAAGACTTGAAAAGTGAGCATAATGAGGTTTTAAAGAATGTTATTGAAGCTAAGACTTCTAATGAAGAAAATCAAAAGATTAACGAACAGATTAAAAAGGATTTACTCCTAAAGATTTCTAACTTGCAAGAAAAGTTAGAATATCAAGAGAGATGTACCAGCGGTGCAAATAATAAAATATCAAGTTTAACAGATGAATTAAATAATGTTAAGTTAAAATTTGCAACGGCTGAAGATCTGGCAAATTCTCCTAAAGCAAGTGAATTAAACTATATTTCTTTACAAGAAAAATGTAAAAACTTAGAAGCCCAATGTATCACTTTAGGAAGTGAACTACAAAGTAGAGGTGAAATAATCAAAGAATTAGAAGTCAAAAATGATGAATTGCATAACAAATTAACGCAATATGAAGTAGTAATCAAAGATTTAGAAACGAAGCTAGAAAATCTCAACGTCGAAAATGATCAACTATTATCAACGGTTGCTGAATTACGCGCGTCAATATCAAGCGCTGTTGATCAACGTGGTTATGAAATAGCAGAAATGTGGAAACAGCATTTAACACAAAGAGAAGGTGAATTCCTAAAAATTGAAGAAGAATTACGAACGCAACTAAATGCTTCTGAATCTAAGTTTAAGCAATTATTGGATAAAATGCAGTCGTCAAACCAGGAAGAAACTGATAAAATTATAATGGTTGAACAAGTTTCGTCATTACAAAACAAGATTAAAGAAAAAGAAGAAAATCTCCTGAACTTACAAGGCAAATACGCAGATCTAATGCATCAAATTGATTTTATGCGTTCAGACATGGAGGATGAAAAAGTTTTGCATGAGAGTAAAATTCTTTCTCAACGAGAGGACTACGAAAAAATTATTAATAGCCTTACTTTGCGCAATCAAAAACTTTCAGACGATTTAGATAATGCTAACAAAACTTATGAGAGTGAAATATCATCAGTCAATTTGAAAAATGAAAATTTGAATGAACAAATTAAAGAATTGCATAACACTTTTGACATGAAAGTTCTTGATTTAACCAAACAAATTCAAGAAAAAGAAAATGAAATATATCATAAATCTCGTGAGTTCACAAATGCTATAGTACAGAGAACAGAAGAATTTGAATGTGTTAGATCACAGTTGCTTGAATATGAAAAGAAACTTGAAGATTTAGGGTTTGAGAAAGAATCGGAGTTGGCCGTTTTACGGCTAAAAATGCATGATACTGTTGATAATTATGAAAGAAACAAAAAGAAGTTAGAAGAAGATAAAAATATGTTAACAGAGGCGTTAAATAATAAAATAATAGAGTGTACTAATCTCAACAAAACTATTACCGATCTAAAAAAATCTTTAGAAGAATATTCGATCAAGGCGGCAGAATCGCAAACAATTTTAGAAAATCAAGAGATAGATATCGTGGCATTGAAAGAAGAAATATCTAATTTAAGGGAGATAATTCAATCCTCGAACAGTCAAATAGAGAAACATGTAGCTTATCCCTCCGACGCCAAATCTGGCTTAGGAAGTGAAAGAACAGACATTCCTTTAAATAAAGATCTTCTTGATGCTGTCCCTAGAGCAGAACTAGATTTGGCATTATACATGCTGCATCAAAGAGATGTGAGATGCGAGGAACTTACAATGGAGCTCACACAGTTGTTGGAAGAAAGAGATACGTTACAGTTGAGACTCTCAGATAGTCTACGGTCTATAGAAGAATTCAAGACTAAGTCAAGTTCTTTGTTAGATGTTTCTGGTCAAGACATTGTTTCTGAATTACCGTCAACCAGTTCTGAAAAGGAACAGCTGGTTGATACACAACGTCCTCAAATTTCACGTAGCAGCAGTATTAGCGATCCAGATCCTGAGAAACCCAAACTGCAAGCCAAGTAAGTAATTGAATTCAAGTAATCAGTTAAGCTTGCGCCACACAATTAAGTATGTTGACGTCTATCCTCTTCCTTGTAAATATTCAACTTAATTCAATCGTTATTCTAACAAGGTCACTAATTAGTTCAGCTACTTTTTGTTACAAATAATTTTAGAATTTATTAAGTTGTTATTTTTTAATACTTAGGAATGTGGAATGAACCCTTTCAAAAATTTTAAGATGAAAAAGTTCATGTATTAATATTCGAGGAGGTCCGTATCATATGGTCTTTGTCCAAGAAAACTTATCGTATTATGCAAATAACAGGTTCACAAAACCTGTTGGTTTAATATACATAAAATATTCCAAATAAAACAGAACGATTCATTTCTTACAAGTGCATTTTTGCCGATACATACTTATCTACTTAAATTTGTTATACTTAAAATGTATCGCCTTTGATTTTTTTTACATAAGAATTTTCAATACTTATATGTGCATAGACAATTAAATGTGGGAATATATGATTAATGATCG
>DWJW01000073.1:0-10106 GCA_018249095.1 Zeutus zeutus | reverse complement strand
TCACTAATTCTTCTTATTACATAATCTGTAAAATTATACTTATTCTCATAAGTATTTTCATATATATTTCCCTCACAAGTAAGATTGAACCTTACCCTAGATTTTATAGCTTCATTTACAACCTGTTCTAGCTGATTTATGTCTTGAACTTCATCTAATTTACAAAAATATTTGTCTGGATC
Organism: Zeutus zeutus; assembly: GCA_018249095.1. Taxonomy (NCBI): domain Eukaryota; kingdom Metazoa; phylum Arthropoda; class Insecta; order Lepidoptera; family Hesperiidae; genus Zeutus; species Zeutus zeutus. Next base: position 9,924 of record DWJW01000073.1, on the reverse strand, counting down.
TTGCTCATCTAGTAGAAAATCCTCCCCCCATAGATTTACACTTTTGCACAAATACTTTTTTCCATTATAGTCAACTTGTGTTTTTTTACGAAAAGTTCCATAAATAACATCATCAGTTAAAAAGCACTCTTTAATATTAAGGTGGGGGTTATTAACTGCAAATTCTATTGGGGTTTTACCTTTTTTATCCTTTATATCAAGATTAGCTCCTTTCCTTAGAAGCAATTTGATAATTGTATCACAATGACCAGAACGAGTAGCATAATGCAAAGGCGTCCTTCCTGTGTCGTCCTTTTCATTAGGATCAGCACCTGAATTCAACAGTAAATCTATGCATTCTTCTGAATTGCTACATTCCATACTTGATAGAATATGCAGTATTGTCAGTTTAGATTCTCCTCTTTTAAGGTTGAGAATGGTTTTTAGATCTTGATTACTTTTATGATCTAGTAAAAATTTTTTAATTTTTTCAACATCGTTCTTATAATCCTTATAAGTAACATGTGGAAAGTCTTTAAAAGTACTTAAGAATTTTTTATTCAATTCCTTCTGACTCTCTGTTAAGTTGGACATGTCAACAAGCCACGTAGATATCAGCTTGCCAAATGCACTTCTTTCGACAACATCCGTTAAGGAGCAGTCATTGCGAAGTAGCAACGAGTATTTAATCAATTCATATTCATCATCTTCTTGTTGCTGTGTTTCTTCTGCTTTCTTAGAGTGCTTAAAATCATTTTTTATTAATTCAATCAAAAGCTTTAATGTGTTAAAACTTTTATGTCCCAATAAAGGATCTGCTTTGTTTTCAAGTAGAATTCTTGCTATTTCTGAATAGCCATTTCTAATAGCCCAGCATAACGGAGTACGCCCGTATTCATCCGCTACGTCAACATTAGCCCTTTTCTCTAATAGGAGTTCTACTATTTCTTCATGTCCATTGATAGTAGCACAATGCAAAGGAGTACACCCATTTTGATTTACTGCATCAACATTAGCCCCCTTGTCTAATATGAGTTCTACTATCTCTTTATTTTCATTGTGAGCAGCACAATGCAAAGGAGTAAACCCATTTTGATCTGCTACATTAACATTAACCCCGTTTGCTATGAGAATCTCTACCACTCCTATACTGCTACTTGCAGCAGCAAAGTGTAAAGTATTCCATCCATCTTGATCTGCTGTATTAACATTACCCCCTTTTTTTATTAAAAGCTCTGCTATCTTTACAAGATCATTTCTAGCAGCTATATGTAACAATGTACTTTGATCATCGAATGTATAATTTATGTTAAATCCATTATCTTGCCACTTTTTATACGTGTCTGGATCTTCTTTTTCCAATTCCTCTTTTACCCTTTCGATTATATTGTTCTCATTTAAGTCACTTATTGTCCTTAATATTTTTAACAACTGTTCATTTTCCATAGTTCTACCTCAAACTATTTGTTTTTGTACTATAGCTAAAAAAAATTATTGATCCATAATAAAATAACTAATGCCAGAGTAAGTGGTTTGCTGCTAACATATTTAAAAATGTTATGAACTTAATAAGAGAAAAAAATACCCCTGTAATGGAGCAATATTTAAATTTGAAAGCTCAATACACGGATCATCTATTGTTTTATAGACTGGGCGATTTTTATGAATTGTTTTTCGATGATGCTATTAAAGCTGCGAAATTGCTGAATATAGTGCTAACCAAGAGGGGCAATTCAAATGGACAAGAAATACCAATGTGTGGAGTGCCAGCACACAGTAGCGAATCTTACCTACACAAGCTAATAGATTTAGGATTCAAAGTAGCAATCTGTGACCAATTAGAAACTGCTGATGAAGCAAAAAAGAGGGGCTATAAATCCATAGTAAAGCGTGATGTAGTGCGAGTTGTAACTCCAGGTACAATTATAGAAGATTCGCTACTGGAGGATAAGAGCAATAATTATCTCGCATCCATAGTTGAACAAAATGGCGAATATGCTATTGCTTGGCTTGAATTATCAACGGGAAAATTTTTTCACACTTTAACGAGTTTGAAAGCTCTAGATAGTGATTTATTGCGTATATCACCAAGAGAATTATTAATTTCTGAAAAATTCATTGAGGACGAAAAAATTAGATCGATTTTAAAAAATTATAAAATATCAATTACACAACACGCACAGAGTTTTTTTGAGTATAGTAAATCTCACAGAACGTTATGCGAGTTTTATAAAATCAGGGAACTTGGGAGTATAGGAAATTTCAGCAAAGTAGAAATCATGGCGTGTGGTGCACTGCTTGAATATGTCAGAGTAACACAAAGGGGCTCCATTCCAAGGCTTGAATTCCCAAAAACCTATAAGCAACAAAATTTCATGCTTATTGATGCTTCAGCAAGGAGAAACCTTGAGTTGTTTTCAACTCAATTTGGTGAAAAGAAAGGTTCACTAATTTCAGTTATTGATCACACAGTAACAGCCTCTGGTGGACGCCTGCTCAAACAAATGCTCGCTTCACCCCTTGCTTGCTCTAAGGCAATTAATTTGAGGCTCAGCACCGCTCAATTTTTTGTAAATAATCATGATTCACGCAGAAAAATACGAGAGATATTATCTAACATTCCGGATATTGAAAGGTCTTTATCGCGCTTAATACTAGGGCGTGGTTCACCAAAGGATATGAACCTATTAAAAATAGGCCTAGGAAAAACTTTAGAGTTATCTGAGTTTCTGTCTACCTTGCATAATTATTGTTTAAGTGAAAAACCAGCAATTAACTCTCAGATATCATTCCAGTGCTTAACCAGAGAAAAGGAACCAGTGTTTACTACTCAGGTGATAAGTAGTGAAGAGAGTGAACTAAGCACAATACATAAAAGTCTTGGTAATCATAAAGATCTATTCGAGCTTCTAAACAGCGCTATACTTGATAACAACCTCAGTTCCGTAAAAGAAGGAGGATTTATCAATCCAAAATACAACTCAGAATTATCTGAGTTATCTTATATATTGAACAACAGTAACAAGTTGGTAACTAAGCTCCGTGAATCTTATCGCGACCTAACTGGCATTGCTGCACTCAAAATATTACACAACAATATACTTGGTTATTACATTGAAGTGTCAGCAAATCACAAAATAACTTCGGACATATTTATTCATAGGCAAAGCTTAGCAAATAGCATGCGCTACACTACTAATGAATTGAAAGAACTAGAAAATAAAATTCTTACGGCACGTGATGCTGTAATCGGCTTAGAAGTGAAAATTTTTAATGAACTGTGTAGTGAGGTTGCTAAAGAATCTGAAAAAATTGCTCTTGCTGCAAATGCTTTGGCAAAACTTGATATTAGAACCGCATTTGCAGATCTTGCAGTGCAAAATAATTACGTAAAACCCATTATTGATGACAGCAAAGAGTTCAATATCTGTAGCGGAAGACATCCAGTGGTTGAAGTTAACGATAAATTCATTGCAAATAGCATCAATTTAGCTGGTATACATCTAATTACTGGTCCTAATATGGCTGGAAAAAGCACTTTCTTGAGGCAAAACGCTCTCATTGCAATTTTAGCTCACATGGGGTCATTTGTGCCAGCAGAAAGTGCGCATATAGGAGTGATTGACAAGATATTTAGCAGAGTTGGTGCAACAGATAATATAACAGCTGGTTATTCTACCTTCATGGTAGAGATGATCGAAACAGCAACGATAGTAAATCAGGCAACTGATCATTCTTTGGTGATACTTGATGAAATTGGTAGGGGCACAGGGGTATATGATGGATTATCTATTGCACAGGCGGTGATTGAACACATTCACAACATAAATAAGTGCCGCGCCATTTTTGCAACTCATTATCATGAATTGACTAAAGTAAGCAAATACTTGAAAAACGTGAAATGTTTTTGTGTAAAAATAAGAGAGTGGAACGGAGAGGTTATCTTTCTGCATGAAGTAATTGAAGGCATTGCAGATGAGTCATATGGAATACATGTAGCAAAACTTGCTGGTTTTCCTGATTCTGTTTTAAACAGAGCAAGAGAAGTATTTGAGGAGCTAAAGGCTTGAGGAAAGTAACATTATATTACTCCACAATTATGGATTTTAGCAATCTATGGCGCTTTAATTTTAGTCAGCTTTCTGAGTAACTGAATTAACGTAGCATTGATCGATTGCCACATTAGTCAAGATTCCAATTCCACCACCTACAACTGCACCTACAGCTCCTAATGCTAGTTGAGTACCAATTCCAGCAGAAGACCCAATGATTAATGGAGCAAGAAAATATAATGCTAAAGCGCAAGTTATTGCAGCTACACTTATAACAGCCAGCTTTCTCGGACAAAAATTTTCTGGTGCCTCAGCACTAGATATAAATGATGATTTTACTAGATTTTTTCTACTTTCATGATCTAAAAAGCCACTCACTGTTCTCATTATAGGACGGGTAGAGCCGTCACCAGTCAAGTCAATTCTATCTTCCACTATATCATGAAGCTCTTTAACTTGAGCTTTATATTCATCCCAATAGTTTGATAACTCTTGTTGGTCATTGAGAAGATCTGGTTTATTTGAAGTTGTTAACCAGTGTGAGTCATGTTCCAAAATATATCGAATTGCAGCTTTCCCTATATCTATATGCCCTACAGTAACGGCATAATTTAAAACATCTTCTGCTTTTTTCTTTCCAGCATTAAGATCAGCACCAGCTTTTATCAATAATTCTACTATCTTTGGAGAATTATGAAATATAGCAATATCTAAAGGGACCATCTCATTACAATCTTTGATATTTAAGTTTGCTTTGTGTTCTATTAAATAACTTATAAATTTTAAGGTTTTATCAGATTTTTGATCGTCTATGTCTTTATGTCTGTAATATATTCTAATTGCAAAATTCAACGCAGTTTGACCCTTTAACGCACTACCACCAATAATTAAGTTCTGATAGCTTTTTACCTCTTGATTTATTAAGTTAACATCCGCACCGTTTTCTATTAAAGCCTTAGCTCCTTCGAAATTGCCTTGTGCAGTTTGCAGATGAAGTAAGTAACGACCAAGATGATCAGTTGCATTAGGATTTGCACCTTGTTCAATCAAATACCTTGCAATTTTATCATTAAATTTGTGATCATAAGTTGCAGATTCTAGTGGCTCAGGATTTTGCGATAACTCATCTTTAGCTATTAAGCTGTTAATCTGACAGATTGATTTTACTGACTCTAAATCTCTTCTTTTAACTGCCTTTGTGACTGCAGCGCTAAAGCTTATACCCTTTTCTATTAGATATTCGGCCATTTTGTTATTAGTAGAACACTTTAATAAATTTGTACCGCTTTGGGAATTAACCTCAGTGACAACATCTCGAATAATGGAACTATTTTCCTCAAAAATTGACTTTACTTTTTCTAAATCATTTTTGGTGACAGTATCAACAAGATCTTTTATTACAGCATTCACCCTCTCTTTTTTAGCTAAAATTTCTTTTAATTCTTCAGGGTTCATAAATACACCTCAACACACATAATAAAAAAGTATATCTAAATCAGAATTGCTTGTAAAGGATCTTTAGATATTATCTTGCCCAAAGGTTAATTTATTTTATAATCTTTTTGTATTCTAGAAATTTCAATTAAATGAACTGTTATAAAACTCACGAGTGTAATGAATTAAGGAAGAATGATTTAGAAAAGGAAGTTATTCTCTCTGGTTGGCTGTATCGCAAACGTGACCATGGTAATCTGATCTTTGTTGATTTAAGGGATTTTCATGGGATTACTCAGTTGGTATTCAATAACGATAAAGATTTTTTTAATGAAATTTCTAATTTAAAATCCGAAAGTGTGATTACTGTCACAGGAGTAGTCAAAGCTAGAACTGAAGATACGGTGAACAGCTCTATTTCCACAGGAGAAATTGAAGTTATAGTTAGTAATTTACAAGTTGAATCGGAAGTTGAGTTTCACTGTGATGAAGAAATAGCAAAAGAAGAAAGAAGTATATTAGCAAGCATTGCCGGTGAGCAAGAATACCCAGAAAACATGAGATTTAAATACCGTTTTCTTGATTTAAGACGTGAAAAGGTTCGTAATAACATTATTCTGCGTTCACAGATCATTTCAGAGCTCAGGAGGCTCATGATAGAGCAGGGGTTTTTAGAGATTCAAACTCCAATACTTACTGCCTCTTCTCCTGAGGGTGCACGTGACTACTTAGTGCCAAGCAGACTAAATCCTGGTAAATTCTATGCATTACCACAAGCTCCGCAGATTTTTAAACAGCTGCTCATGGTTTCAGGGTTTGATAAATATTTCCAAATTGCACCATGCTTTCGTGACGAAGATGCAAGAGCTGACCGTTCTCCAGGAGAGTTCTATCAGCTAGATCTTGAAATGTCTTTTGTGACTCAAGAAGACATCTTTCAGATTATTGAGTCTACCTTATATAAAGTGTTTGCTAAATTTTCTCGTAAGTCTGTCGATAAAGATTTTCCACGTATTACATACAAAGACGCAATGCTCAAATACGGTTCTGATAAACCAGATCTGCGCAATCCACTATTAATCAGCGATGTTACAGAAATTTTCCGTGATTCAGGGTTCAATATTTTCAAAAGTAATATTGAGCGTGGTATGGTAGTCAGAGCGATTCCTGCTCCTAAAACAGCAGAAGAACCTCGTAGCTTTTTTGATAAAAAAATAGAACATGCACAAAAAGAATTCGGCGCTAAAGGTCTTGGATATATAACGTTTGATAAAGATGGTACTGCGAAAGGCCCAATTGCTAAATTTCTCGATAACAATAGGCTAAATCACATAAGAGAAGCAACAAACATAGAGCCAGGAGATAGTGTATTTTTTGCTTCTGACAAAGAGAATGAGGCGGCAAATATTGCAGGAAAAGTGCGCACTCTTTTGGGATCAGAACTGGGTCTTATAGATGACAATATCTTCAAGTTCTGCTGGATCATCGATTTTCCATATTTTGCATATGACGATAAAAGCAAAAAAATTGATTTTTTTCATAACCCATTCTCTATGCCACATGGCGGCTTGAAGGATTTAGAAGAAAAAGATCCGCTGGACATCATTGCTTATCAATATGATCTTGTTTGTAATGGAATAGAACTGTCAAGTGGGGCGATTCGTAATAACAAACTGGATATCATGTATAAGGCCTTTGCTATTGCAGGCTATAGTAAAGAAGAAGTTGATACAAAATTTGGCGCACTTGTGCGTGCATTCAGGTTCGGAGTGCCACCTCATGGTGGAATAGCACCAGGGGTTGATAGAATGGTTATGCTACTTGCCGATGAACCAAACATTCGTGAAGTAATCTGTTTTCCTATGAATCAGCAAGGTGAAGATGTTTTAATGGGTGCTCCTTCTAAAGTGGATAATAAACATTTACGTGAGTTGTCTCTAAAGGTTGTTGAATAAAAATTTTATAGCGGAGTGTGGTAACCCAGAAGTCATGAACGATATTCAAAAAGCAATATTATCAACCATAATCTGCAACATGATTATATGGTATGAAGTAACTCTGTTTGGAGTTTTAACGCATATAATAAGCAACGTTTTTTTTCCTTCAGAAAATAATTATTTAAGCACAATCAAATTTCTTGGCAGTTTTGCAATTGGGTTTGGATTTAGACCACTTGGTGCGTTTATTTTTGGTTACATTGGAGATAAGTACGGTAGAAGGAAAATTTTGCTGACTTCCGTAATATTAGTTTCGATATCGTCTACTGCAATTGCGGTTATACCAGGCTTTAAAGAAATAGGAATATTTTCTCCTATATTACTTCTGCTTTGTAGAATAATACAAGGAATGGCAACAGGAGGGGAAACGAGTATCAACTCAGCCTTTTTAATAGAGCATTCAGGCGATAAAAAAAATCTAGGCTTTTTAGGTAGTATGAAAGCTTTCAGTGGTGCTCTTGGTTCTATTACATGCTTTGTAATGATAGCTGTTTGCAAAAAGTTTACTGGTGAAAATTATGAAATTTGGGGCTGGAGGTTGCCCTTCTATTTCTGCTTCATTATGGGCATAATAGGCTTTTTAACAAGATATATAATGGAAGAGAGCTTAGCATATAAAATTCATGATCAAAATAGAAGCTTATCTGATTCTCCATTTTTAGAATTAATCAAAACCTACAAAAAAGCATTTATATTAGCAATTGGGCTTGGTATCGCTCAAAATGCAATCGTTTATTCGGTAATAATGTTTTATAACATATCTGTAAAAGCGCTTACTCTGTCAGGTATTGATATTAAAAATGTAGTAAGGATTATAGTTGAAATTACATTTGGAACGTCCGCAGTGCTATTTGCAATACTGTCTGATAAAGTTGGAAGAAAAAATGTAATGATTCCTACATTAGTAGCTCTAGCTTGCGCCGGTTTGCCGGTACTTTCGCTATTATCAAATGATAACCACTATATTGTCACGCTCTCTTTTCTGTTGATAAGTGTGCCGATAGGTGCATCTTTTGGAATATATAATTCTCTTGCCTGCGAGTTATTTCCAACAAAAGTTAGGTGCACCGGCTTTAGCCTCGCACATAACATATCTGCAGGTATTTTTGGCGGCCTTTCTCCATCGATATGCATGTGGCTTATAGAAAAAACCGAAACAAAACTTGCTGCAGGGATTTACCTTACTGTTTGTGCATTGATTAGCCTAATATCTGTACTTCAAATTAAAGCCAAAGACAAAAAAATTGATTGGTGAAATCGCTTTAGTCAAAAGATAGCGCTTCAATAGATTTTTCGATATGTTTAGGGACAGGAGCAGTAATAGTGACTTCTTTATTATTTGGCAATTTTAAAGACAAAGAATATGAATGTAGGTGAATCTGATTTGCTACTCCATCAATAAAAGCTTTTTTACCGCCATATTTACCGTCACCAAGAATAGGACAATTTATATGAGCTAAATGTGCACGTAATTGATGAGTTCTGCCAGTAATTGGTTGTAATTTTAAATAAGCAACATTATGTTTTAACCTTGCTATAATTAAAAAATGCGTAGTGGCATTTTGAGGTGAATCTTCATCAACGACTACTTTTTCTTGCCCTGAAATATATTTTTTCACCAACGGATAGTCTATTGTTCCATTATCTTTGCTCGGTATACCAAAAGTTAATGCTAGGTAAGTTTTTTTTATCCTCCGTCCTTTAAATTCTTCCATAAGGTATTTGGCAACGCTGGCATTGCGTGCGAATATTATTACTCCGCTTGTATCCCTATCCAGCCTGTGAACAATTTTAAATATTTCTCTCTCTCTTATTTGGTCAAGTAAATCACTAATGCTAATCTTTACCTTTACACCGCCTTGAACGATTACCCCCGCGGATTTATTTATAGCTAATATGTACTCATCTTCATATAGTATGTTCTCTCTCAGCAAATTTACTAGCTTTTCATTATATTTACGTTCAGAGTTAGTATTTTCAATATAATCTAAGTATCTTATTGTTATAGTTTGTCCAGAATTCACTTTATCGCTAGATTTTGCCTTGCAATTATCGACTTTGATTAATCCTTTCCTTAAAGACTTTTCGATTGTAGATTGTTTCAAATTGGGAAAAATTCTTCTAATGTACCTATCAAGCCTAACATTATTATCTTCTACTAATATGGTTTTGGTATCGTATGACATCTTACCTACAGAAATCTTATAATGAAAGTAGCGTACACTGAAATCTAATAGCACACAATCAGATCTAATGTACTTTCAGTGTCTGTTACCTCTACATCTATCATTCGAGCGTAATTGGTTAAAATCGATCTAAAGAAAATCCTATAATATCCGAATACTTTGCTATAATCGAGGAAGATTTTAATGATATTTCTTTCATCTTAGAAAGGTGAGTACTAGGGCCTAACTTCATACACTCAATGCCGTTAGCTAAAGATGTTACTCTTCTGACATTAA
>DWJW01000070.1:0-10233 GCA_018249095.1 Zeutus zeutus | reverse complement strand
TATATTGTATACATAAACAACTTATTATATTTTTGCATAAAAACACTGGCAAGAAACTATTTATATAACATTGTAGCAGGCGGAGTTAAAAATCTTCTTGAATTTGATAAGCCTAGCCTAGCCTAGCTTATCAAATCTTATTGATAAGATAAAATTAATTAAGGTTTTGGCTATAATTTATATGAAATTGTAATCAATAGCCTGGGCAGGTGAATGACAATTATTTAATTTTGTAGATTGAACAACTGGGGAAAATGCTGTATACTCGGTTGAACCCGCGCGACATAACTAGTTCTTTTTATGAATATGAAATTACGATATTACACGAGCTCAAATTAATGTTAGGTACATTGAGCGAGGCAAATTATATTATCAGCTACCATCCTCGTTGTATTTATATTAAACTACCTAACTCAATTTGTAAGGGTTTTGACGTATAAATTAGGAAAATATCGATTATATTTTGGGCTCAATTAAGTGTTCCGACCCGCGTAGCAGTTGATTAATTATGATTGTAGGGTTTGTTTTGAAACAACTGCGAAATATTCCACGTAAAATGATCCGAAGCCTGTTAGCGCACAAAACGAGGTTTCAATAAAACTTGTAATGGATATGAGTTCCGGGATTAAAATTAATTAATCCTACTCAAAGTTCACAGCATATATCTGTACTATTTACAGAAATATGAATTATATAACTTGTAAATTGCCTCGGCCAATTTGATTTCATATTCATGTCGTTTATATTCATATGAGAAATTACTGTTTCGTAAGTGTACTCACGCAATTGTACAAATGTATAAAATTTATGTTACGATCTATAGTTTTGTAGTTTTACATTTTTCATCATAATTTTTAATATTCTTATATTATACCAAAACATACAAATCCGTTTTTAAGTGTTCATCTGCTCCCAGCCAATAATCCTCACAATCTTAGATATGTGAAGACATCCATAGTTAATTCTGCTATAGTCACTGCGCTTAGCTATGCGAATTGCAAACCATTGTAAAGGTATAACACCGCAAGAAAGACACTACTCTCTTCCTATGTGTAATCCTCAGTTACCTTTTACAATATCCAGAAGAAAAGGGTTGGTGAAACTGTACTACACCAACACACGTCTCGCCTGCTCGTCCGTATTGCTAATCTTGGAAACAGCTGAAACAATTAAAGAAACTCTCACAAAAAGTAAAAAATCTTTACAGTGAGTGGAACAGTCTACTTTAAACCTGAAAATATATAGGTTTCCTTTACTTCCATTTCATTTATCTATATATGTATAAATGGATAAAGACATGTTTTATTATACAGATACTAAACTGTTTTGTATTTAAGTACATATGAATGAATTGTTTGTTATATTGATGAACGATGATGATGATGATGATGATGAATGAATTGTTAACTGTTAGATCCAATCTAAACGTATGTATAAAAGTATTTTTTTAATACGGGAAATTCCGTATTAAAAAAATACTTTTATACATTAGTTTTGGTATATATTCGTTTTCCTTAAATTTTCAATAACGATTATTGTCGAATTTCAATCACCGGGCGAACAGTAGTACTGATGAATTTCAATTAAAAATCTTTTAACAGTAATAAAATACTTGAACCACATATTTTATTTTTTGTAAATGTAGTACCGAAATTCGTTTGTTATAAAGTTAATGCTCGAAATTTTGAAATTTTAATAATTATAACAAAAATGTAAACATTTCTGATTGGTCCTTTAAATTTTAAATCACCGACGTATTAATACTTTAATTTTTGAATAATTTTTGACAGTAAAAATAAGAAATTAGCGCCATCTACTAGAAGAGAAGTGAAGTGAAGGAGTAGTGTCATAGAAAGGTGCCAATAGTGCCCAGACAAGGCGCTTACCTGCTAGACCAGGACAGTTTTGGGAATTTTTGTTAATTCATGGTGATTAGAAGCATACATAAAATACCTATTTTTGATTTCATAATACAATTCTTACATTCGCTTAAAGAAAATTAGCTTTTAGGTTAATACATTTTTTAGACATTATATTTTTATTGTCAGAAATAAGGTTATAACATTTTAAAATGCGCAATTATAGAAGCTCACACCGGGCGCATTTACAGCACTGAACATATAATACATACATATTATGTTTATATATGTATTATATCGATTAATTCGAGTACATTCTAACACTTGTGCCCGTATAACTAAAATCTAAATCTTAATCAATAACACAAATTTCGTTTTAACGCTCATAAAAATAAATCAGACTTTGACTTATTAATTCTTATTTACACAAAGCCCTATGTGAAGTTAAAGAGATCACATTCTTATCAGGGCTTATCTTGCTTGCAAATTATAATCCTAGCTCACAGTCCAAACAGCGAACCTATGAATTTGGTAAAGGCTTTAACGGCCCGAGACTGAGCAATCCGTCCGCCCCGAGCGCTTGTAGGCTCGCCGTCATGCCATTCTGAACGTTATGCACTGACACCACTGGAATTCCAAAGCAACCGCTCGCTTGTTCCCGATTGGCTAAAGGGATAAAACTGTATATACCTAAATTACTTAGCCGCTTCAAGTTGTCCTCTTGCGAGAGATCGACTACAGGCAACCCTAACTCTCTGTTGGGTCCTGTTACATTATGGAACACCCTCTTGTGGTGCTGCAGCTGCAGTGACTTCGGATATGATGCTGGACACTCGTCGCACTTGAAAATAGGTATTTTACTCTGGGGGTGAGCATTACTCATGTGCACGTTTAACGAATTGTAGTTCATGAACATTTTCTTGCAAATTTTACACGCTAACATTCCGCCGCCGACCTTCGCTTCCGGTATCGAGAAGTTACTGGACTTCGACGTATGCTTGATGCTCATACCGGCGCCGAGGTTCGGGATGTGCGGGACCGGCCGCTCGGGCGTCGGCGACCGACTCTTCGCTTTCTGTTTCACACTTATCCCTCGCGACGCTAAAACATTCGCCATGGCGTTGGCTTCCTTGTTCACGGTTTTCTTAGTTATAGAGATTTGTCCGCCGAGATTCAGTTTGTCTTTCGCTCCTTGCACGCTGTGTATCATGGGCAGGCCTTCTCGTTGTTTCTGCATGGCCATGACTTGGCAGTCTTCGTTGTCGTGCTTGCCCGGTAATAACATATCGGGCCGCCGTCGGTTCTGTTGCCCAGGTCCACCCACCATCCCTCCTGGTCGTTTCATGGGCATTCGCGGACCTGGCTTCCCCGCCCCACGTACCTGCCCGTGTACTTGTATACCTGGCCTAATAGTTGGTCTCTGACCCCTAACGGTGGGCAAGCGTGGTCGCGTACCTGTTACGTTCGCATTCGCCGCCATTCGTATTTGAGTCGGCGGTGGCATTTGGCTCCCGACCGGTAGCCCGGGAGCTGCCATTTGCACAGGATTTATATCTGAGGGCGCAGGCATCGTTTGACCTGGTGCTAATCCAGGCCCACCCAGTAACTGACCTGGAGAAAACGTTTGAACATTCTGTATTCGGACACCACTACTTGTAGGTGGCTTCATAGTTCCACCGGGACTAGATGCCGGGTTGTATGGGTGGCTGGGCGATCCCATCCCCGGTGGCCCCATTTGACCCGGCTGTGGGCCCATCAAACCTGAAGATGCTTGACCATATACAGACTGCTGCATACTCTGAAGTGGCGAAGCAGAAGAGTATGGTGACGACGCACTTGAATACGTGTTTGGGGGCACAGGGCCAGGATATCCAGGTTTTGACATTGGAGGCTGGTACTGCCCATATCCTTGCCCCATGTAATTTTGTCCAGGCATCGACTGATATTGTCCTGGCACTTGCCCAGGGCTGCCGTACAGATTGTTCGTTGCCTGTGGATACCCTGGATGCATATTCTGACCAGGAGCATAAGCGTTATACGCTTGAGGAGGAACCATTACACCGCCAGCGCCAGGATACGCTTGGATATTGATCATGACGTTTTGCTGGTGAGTAAACCCTGGTCCAGCGCTATTCATCGTTGATAACTTTCCCACTTGTTCTGCCAACTGTTTTACAGGGAGAAGACTTGAAAGAATGTTCGAAGACGAGGAATACGGTAGAAGAGTTGACGAAGACGGAGCGACGAGACTCTTAGAGTGGCCCGTCAATCTTCTATGGTCATCTAAAAGTGATATATCAGTGAATCTAGTATTACAGATATCGCATGAATGCTGAGGGCCTAATGTATCTAGAGATATATATTCACTGGCTTCTGATAACGACGACATACTTTCCTTCTTTGTCGCTGATGACAGCAAGCTTTCAAAGATTTCGTCAGCACTCTTTTCTAGCATATCGATTGGTGGCTTTGAATCTGGAGCGTTCCAATTAAAGTTATGCTGTTTTTCTGTAGACGGTGTTAATCTCGATGACAATGAAGGACCCGAGTTATAGCTAGGTTTAGATGACGTATACGAAGACGACGCGGGGTAGGGTGGAGGTGGCGCTAGCGTTTCTGTTTTCGGAATTATTGGCTTTATATCACTCGCTGGGGTAGCAGACACGACGCAGCAGTCATCGTCTTCGTCGTTAGAATCACCATTTATTTCAATTATAGTGACTCCAACGTCCTCGGTCTTTGTAACTGGTAGAAGTGGCGTCTTAGGGGTATTAGGCACGGCATTGGCGGCGTCATAACCTGACTGCACATTGCTTTGGGGTCCATCAGGATCAGCTTTGACTCTTGCGATTATGGGTGTTGACACATCGTTCATCAGTGGAGGGGAGGCTCTTTCAGATTTTATTTGCCCTGAAAACAAAGGCATACTTGTTTGCGATCCTCCACACGCTCCATCGTCCGTTTCTTGTTTGACCATAACATTCTCGGCGTTGGATTCTCGTGATTCACTTCGTTCCGGTGTAGACGATGTCGTAACGGAATCTCTCCGCGGCGTTGACGCTGTCGCAGAGTCCCTCCGAGGTGTAGATTCTCTTCGAGGTGTTGAAACTCTCCTTCCTTGGATTGGTTCGTTTACTTGTTTAGGTGATTCTTTTGCAGCCATTGGATGATTCGGACCTCTTCTCGGCGTTTGTTTAACAGCGGGTCTTCCTGGGAGTTTTCTTTGCGCTTCCTTACCTGGCGTAGCTTGCAATACTTTCATTACAGGAGTATTTTGTGGTTCAGTTTTAGGTGTTACCAATTTTCTTTGAACTGTTGTACCTTTAACATTACCAACATTCCGAGTGATTTTTGTTTCTTCTTCTTCATCACTCTCAGATGTTTTACGTTTTTTAACTACAGGTTCTGAATCTTGATCCTGCTCCTCCTCTTCTTCTTCCACTTCTTCATTTTCCTGTTCACCATCAGAACCCTCTTTTTCTTCATTCTTGTCGTCCTCCATAGATTCATCTTCCTCCTTAAGTTGCTCATTTCCGCTACCTTCATCTTCGTCATCAGATGCTTTGAAGTCTTTTAAGCCATTGACGACTTTAAAGGAATTCCCATTATTCCCGTCGGATTTTAGCTTTAATTTAATACCACCAAGCTTACCTAATTTTTGCATAACATTTTCAGTTTGTGGTTCGGAATCAGGTTCCTTTTTTATGGGTGTAGAATTTTTCTTAATTGTAAAGCCTAGGCCACTAAGTTTGCTTAATGCCGAGTCAGAAGAATTTGCATTTGAGTCCTTGTCGCTCGTTTTCTTCAGTGATATACCGGTCTTTTTAAGAATTTGCGATATATCTATCTTTTGCGGCGTTTTCTGCACCTTCTGTTTCGCTGTTTCTGGAATTTCCTCATCGTCAGACCAGTTTTCATCTCCGGAAGGAGCCGTGTCTTCGTCGTCTGAAGGCAGCTTGTCGAGTACCACTGAGGGCAGGGACACGTGTTGTATTAGATGGTTTTCTAATTCCTCCCAATCGTCAAATTCTAAATCACAAGTAAAGCACCTGTATTCCTCTTTGGGCTTTGTTACAACCGCTCCAACAGATTGAAGCCTTTTTAATATGTGAGCAACATTACAATTAAAAGGTATTTCTTTTATGAGTTTATGCTCAATTTCAGGCTTTTTATCGTCTTCACCTTCGTACTCCTCTTCTTCTTCTTCTTCTGGGATTCGTTCCTCTGACTCTTCTTGCTGATCTACACTCACATCTGGATATTCTTCATCCCGATCTTCATCATCTGAAACAGCAAAAAATATTATATTATTTTTGTGGAAAAAAAGTGGTATCATATTTTACTTCTAAATCACTTTTAATTGCATGTTAATCTTTCTATTCATTCTTTACACGTTTTATTAAAATATAACCCTACAATTACATCGGATTCCAGGTTGGATTTAGATTTAAACAAATCGTTTATAATTCCGTCCTATCCGCCAGTAAATAAATATATGAAATTTGAACTGCATATGTGTGCTTATGTGTGAATTACTGTTTATTAGTATACATAGCTATAACGAGTTTATTTGAATTAACAGTTGGTGACATTATGAAATACACTTCTAAAATTATAACGAGTGTGATACACGCTTCATCGGGTTTTTGTAGCGAGCCTGGATAGGGCTAGACCGGGAGGCACAGAAGACTATGAACTGAAAGGGAGTGATAGCAACGGTCCCCGTTACCGGTTTACTCTACCGTCCGCCTTCACTAAAGGGAGGGAAGATTACGGACCCGGCGAATGCAGAGTCCTGGTTCTCAGTCTCTTTAGCGAGTGTGTCCATCTAGAAGTGTTTGAGTTATAGGTTATTTTTTATTTCATAAATTAAGGGAGGGATAGTTTTGATTTCCGTTTCCAGTTTCCTCTACTGACCGTCTTCACTAGAGGGATGGGAGGTTACGGACCTGGCGAATGTCAGTTTTGGCTCTTCGTCTCTTTAGCAAATGTGTCCATCTAAGAGTGTTTGAGATATAAACTATTATTTATTTCGTAAGTTAACTAACTGCTTAAATATCTTCTGTCTTATATCTAACTATCTTGGTTCACATTTTGTCCTGGTTTACGCTTGATCTATGTGAGAACCATAACCTTTAATAGGAATCCTAACACCCTTAAAGTTTCGCATAAAAATTTGAAGTTTTTTCGCTCTGCCATTTCCAAACTATGTAACATACAACATGTATACCATCTCGGTATTGCTGTGTTTGTTTACCATGATCACTTATTGATCTATCTTCCACTCTAGCTGCTAATATACCATAATTCGGCATTTGTACACCCCTACCCTAAATCGAATTATCTACTTCTTCCACAGATCTATGGTTGTCTCGTAGAGATCGCTACTTTAGTGATAAGACCGCCTATTGTGCTTATAATTAAGTGATTGTTTTGTTTCGATTTTACTGCATTTGGGGTACAATAAAGAATTTTGTATTGTATTGTATTGTATATGTAGCTGGACCTTATCGTTCTAAGTATTCGTCTATAACATCTTGCTCTACATGTAGGTCATCGCGACATTCGCGGCGAGGTCGGTGTCGAGAATCTCGTGACTCGCATGCACTTTTCGCACTTTAACGCAAGTGAGGAAACTAATTTTGGAAAATGGACCTAAACATTTTTATTTTCGCTTAATTAAAGTTTAGCCCCATTTTTACGACTACAGCGAAGTTAAACTGAAGGATTATGGTTTTAGCACTTTATATATGCTAGTATGTGTGTTCCACCGTAGCAACCGAATTACTCATCCGATTTTCATGAATGCTATGTCAATTGATTCATTATTACATTCCGGGTCATATAAGCTTAATTTTTTATATTGATTTTAGAACTTATTTTTTGGAATTGTTTTTAAAGCGTGTATTTATATACATACACACTATTTATCTAGCTAATATATTGTATTAAACGAAATTTTAAATACCTTTCAATATTAATAACGTTAGTCAAAACATAAAATATATAAAATTGACATTACAGATTATGTTAGAATGTTGTGTTCATCCAAATATATCGCAAAAGCAGCATGATAGAAAAAAAATATGACAAAATACTTCAAAACGTATATTATATTATTGTTTTATCTAACATTGAAAGTCAAAAGCATGCAAATTATATAAACGATATACTACCATAAACATTTCAAACATGTGCTACGGAAAAGTTAAAAGAAAAATTAAATATTGATAGTCCCAAAACAGCAAAAGTAAGAACTTAGAACTTAAAGCGAATCTCTCGAGTGTTAAATGCGAAAAAACATTAATGAAGATTATAGAAAATCTTTAATGAACCTATAGTGATACGTAGGGATACTAAAAGTTATCCGCGAAGTTTCGAATGAATTACCTTTTGAACTTTTGAACAATGGTATCATTTAATACTAAAACTATACTGTCAAACACTTGACAGTCCGGAGAAGAAAAAAATGTAATAAATATACCGTTATGAGGAAAAAGTTAAGAATCTCTAGTCTATAATAATATAATGCTGAAGCTGATTTTTTCTTTTTTTATGAAGTTGCAAACGAGCATGCAATCCACCTGATGGTAAGTGGGTACTGCCGTCAATTGACATCAGTAATAAACACCAGATAAGATCGAAGTCCAATCTAAGGATAGCCACAGATGCGTAAGTAAAGTTTAAAGTAAAGTGTGTGCAGTGTAAAGTGAAGAAGTTAGAATGTCTCGTATAAGTATCTCGCCCTTCAAACCAGAATACAGCAGCGCTTACACTGCTGTTATAAGGCAGAGATTTTTGTTTGAATGCGACATGTTGAATGCTAATGTCTAGAAGCACCGATCAGATTTAGAAAATTCCTTTTGAATTTTTATAAGTGCTTTTACAAAAAAGGTGGTGATTTATAAAAATCGATTATGTGGAGACTGGATCCCAAAATAAATATACAGTCTTCTTGATATCTCTAAAACCCGGAATCTCCTACAAAAGAGACATCTAATGAAATGGTCGTTACCTAACTAGTAAATTCTAATAATGCATCAACTAGAAAAAATAAGATTATACCAGCAGGGTTTCAGAGGACACTTCATGTCAATACCATCAATCAGTTAATACAATCAATATTATTGATGTAGTGAATATGCGCTTACATAAAATTCATGTGCCTATTTGATGAATATCATACATATATATGAAATTAAGTTAATTTAGACAAAAAATGTTAATTCTGTAGTATTTTTATTAGTGGCTTTCTTCATTTTAAGGTTCCATACGGAACTGATAAAAATTAAAATGTTCATCCGGAATAAGGAATCTTTGCATGATTGCAGAACTCCACATTTTATAAAAAAAAATATATGTACACCTTAAAATCACCACTAATAACTCTAATCTAAGAAATCAATTGTTCCTCATAACACTCGTTATATATGTAATAAACGTGCGCGCATTCGATTTCCGCGGCCAATCACCTGCCATATTTTATCTTCATACAATTGGCGCCAAAGCGACTGAAAAACAGCGCTGCGTGGATTTACTGTCCAGCGTTAGCTAAAGCTGAGCCACTCCCTTGTGCCTTTGTTTAGTATTAAGTTTTCATTGATTTTTTATATGATTATTTATTTTTGTATTGTTCACTAACCAGAGATAGTATTTTTATTTTATATTATTAACTTTAAAAAAAGCTTACTAGGACACTCCTCTTCATCTTCGCCATAGAGACAATCCTTATAACCATCACACTTTTTCTCCCTTGAAAAGCAGTTATTACTCCTATGGCAGAAGAGCTCATCTTCCTTACAATTCTTCAACAGCGTGCATCTACCGTCAACCAAGATGCGGCCGGGGGAGCAGAGACATTTGTAACCCATCTCCACAGCACTCTGGTGGGGGTGGTCGTGGGGAACTTGGACGCAGAGTTCAGGACATGGGTTAGGTTCACTGAAACAGCGGTGTTTGAGGAGAGGGTTCTTTGGGTCTGGAGGCGGGGAGGTGGCTAGGATGTGCAAATGAGTATTGTTTGGGAAGATTGCTGAAAGTTTGAGAAGCGGTAAAGTTAGATTTGTCCATAGATGATCGAATTTTGTAAAAAAATACTGATTAATTATGGTTATATGAAATAAAAGGTTATATGAAATATAGTTTTTATTTTTTATAATATTGAAGTAGCAAACGTACAGTCCACCTGATGGCAAGTGGCCACTGACGCCCATGGGCATCCGTCATTAACTCCAGATAGGGTTGGAGTCCTACCTTAAGACAACCACAAACATGTTGCTACTTCTGAGGATTAAGTTGGAATACCTTATATAAGTA
Organism: Zeutus zeutus; assembly: GCA_018249095.1. Lineage (NCBI taxonomy): Eukaryota > Metazoa > Arthropoda > Insecta > Lepidoptera > Hesperiidae > Zeutus > Zeutus zeutus. The sequence goes on along the minus strand of DWJW01000070.1, from coordinate 58 downwards.
CGTCTCCTTTATCACACCCTTCAATCCAGAACACAGCAGCGCTTAACACTGCTGTTAT
>DWJW01000069.1:0-10292 GCA_018249095.1 Zeutus zeutus | reverse complement strand
CTCATATGTTCACCATATGATTTAAAAAGGGCAATATAATAATACTTCCTATCTATTTACGATATGGTATGATTGTTTTACAATTATTTCATAATCATACTTCGTACTTTCGTGTTACTCAGATCACAAATGATTGGCATTGGTCTCATGCTAGTCAAGAAATGACGCAAACGATGAAGCCTCAGCTGCCGTCAATCAACTCGTGTCTTATAGGTAAGTGATACAAATATGATTATAATAAGTATATATTACGACAAGGTAATATATATTTTGTCTGTTATATACTGGACTGTTGTATATTTTGTTGGTTTATATTTTTTATATTAATGGATCAGAATAAGGCTTACTTCACTATACCTTTATAAAATATTTTTTATGTAATCGTAACACTATTAGTTAATTTTTTGTTATCTATTTCAAATGAATCTCATAGCTGGAGCTCTGGGTGTTATCGGTGGTATGGAACCACGGCTGAGACTCGGTCAGTTGGTGACCGCGGGGAGTTCGCCGCGCGTCGGGATCGTCACACATTTATCCGCCAGTGCAAAAGTCACAGTAGTACATGAAGATAATACTTCCACTAAAGTTTGTATATTTTTCCACAATTTTTAAATCATTCTTATCTCAACGCTGAATACGGGGTTTTTCTCATAATCTGGGTTCTTAATCTTCTTTAACTTTGTGTTATTCTCGTAGAGTAGGTCAATTTATTTAACTAATTATGATTGTAACTACCTAAATTGATTTTCCTAACTAATTTACGGTTTATTGGACATGGATTTCTCAATATATATGGAAAATTACTGAATATCTATTGAGGCAACTATTAAATAAAACCAGAGAAGGTTACAATTTATTTATGTTGTAAACGCTTATTTATTTTCTACTAACATTTTCTTCCAACAGTATATCTGTTTTACTTATCACATAGCATGCGGAACACAAAATAATAATTATTAAGAGCTGATCATTCCAAAGTCTGCCTCGGACCTTGGCAAATTGTGAGGAAAAACTCGAGGAACAAGGACCATAAAACGTGTTGCGATTTTTTTGTACTATTCCAGTTGTAGTATAACGAATCGAGGGGTATAAAGCTATGTGCTAAGATTTATATAATGTATCGAGAGGTATAAAATTTTATGGTGCGATTCGGCAGGCGCAAGTGAGCGAGGTGTCGAGCGCGGAGTGCTCGCGGCTGCCGCAGGCGCTGGGCGGCGGCGAGAGCGCGCTGCGCGTGGCGGCCGCGCTGCTGGGCGCCGGCCCGCACGCCGCCGCCGCCGCGCCCGCGCCGCAGCACCAGCCGCTGCCGGGTACGCTGCCTCTGCACTCAATATCACTGCTCTTACTACATACATATCGCTCACAGACACGCACGTACGCACAACCACAACCACACATACATACAATATTGAACACCGTCATCCTGTCTTGTTACGTATGAAGATAGCATCAAGATGAATAGTCTTTATATGTCCAGATCAAAGCAAAGTAACCAATTATAATTCTACTTAAGAGGAATATCTTTTTTGTATTTTTTTTTATCTAAAGTGCGCAAGTTTATGCGATACAAAAAATATACGAATATAATTGGTCTCATTATGTCATACAGTTTTCCAAAATAATCAACATACATGTCTGCACCTCTGCATATTGCGGCGAGTACACTTAGTTTCAATTAATTTGATTAGTACTTACGGGTTTACTTCATCTTTTTAATTATATGGTATCTTTTTATTTATATGGTAATTTTCAGTTGAAATTGACGTCATCGGTCTCAGGCGTCAACAAATGGAATTGCTGACCTTAACCGCTGTACGTGGTCTTCTAAACACACGTACACGACTACGGAAAGTTTTAATGCAACCACCAGATAATATTGGTAAGAATTTATTCGTAATAATACCACATGGAAATAAAAATACTTGTGTAGTATTGTATTCTAACTAGAAAATATTATTTATAAAGGATTATAATATGCTAATGAGGTTTTTTCGCCCGTAGCAACTCACGAAAGAAATACGTCATCGTTGGGTACTGAAGGCACGCTTCTACGAAGACTGTTAGCGCTGGCCACGCGGCCGAGCCCACTGGCCGCAGCGCACTCGCCCAAGGAACTCGTGTGCACCGCAATTACTCTCATGCAAAAACTTGCTGCTCATATTCAAGGTCTACATTCTTTAATATACTTTTAATGTATCGCCTATTATGTATGTATGTTGTATATTAGTCCTATAAAAACTTATTACTGATATAATATTATCAGTAATATCAGCCTTCAATTGAATACAATCATCATCAATCACATTCTGTTTATTTATTATAAAAGTAACTCATAGTTTTGATTGACTGAAATTTATTAATAATATTGAGTAAAATTATGATCAACTACTATAGTACGCCCGAGTTCAATCTGTAATGTTCGAGCCATTATTGCCAAAAGACTTGGCCAATATTTGCAAAATAATTACACCAATTCATTATTTGCGTATTAAGTGATAATAATGTAAGTAATATACTCTGTAAATATTTTTTTTTATAAAAAACTGTTAACTTATTAATTGTATATATGTACTTGTTAATGTACAAAATACATATATACCAATTTAATAGATCTCTACTGTTACAGGCGACGAGAAAGACGTCGAATCCCCAGTCGATATACCTGTCATTAATAAAAGTACGGCAATGCAATCTTCTGTGGGTCCTTCAACAAGTAACTCCACTTTCTGTAGGTTTACTTATTTACTACCTGCATCTAAAATATTATAAATATCATTAGTGTTATATGTAATATTCGTGATAATAAGATGTGCTTATTCTATTTTTCTTTACTTTTCAGCTCGCAAAGACTTAAACACACTTGTTAACTCGCCTCATATACAAAAAGTCATGGAGATGGGATTTTCAAAATCCGCTGTATTTGCAGCTGTTAATAAACTAGGTATGCAAACTTTTCCCTATTTTTATATCATACTAGCTGACTCTGCAAACTCCGTACCGCCTTTGTATACCGCGTTTTTTTGCAAAACCTGTCCCAGACAATTCTAAAGAAAGTTCCTAAAGACATCAGTGCTTAATCTCTTACCATTTCAGAGTCTATAAAGAACATACAGACAAACATTCATTTTTATATATTAAGATATATACGATTATCGTTACATATTATTTCATGTCAATAAAATTACATTCCATTTCTAGGAAATACTGTGCCTACAGTAGAGGCGCTAGTTGGATATTTGTTAGAACTACCATTCCAGGGTATGGATGACAAGATAAATTATGAAGTGAAACCATTTAATTATAAACCAGAGAAAAAGTCACAAACGCCATACCGTTGGCGCAGTTGTTTTGCGTCCGAAGACGAGTACGCGCAGTACCTGTCCGATATCATTACAACGGGAATGACTGTGCGATGTAGCAAAGCTTTCGAAAGTGTGAGTAACAATTCGTAACGCTAAAATAATGATAGAAATATAAATACAACAAATTGCCATCTTGTGGATTTATTAATTGAATGTTAAAATTGCATGAATTTTCAGATCGCGCTAGGTGATGTTGGACAAGTTCAGAAAATAGAACGGGATATCAAGCAAAACGTTTTCTTACATGTAAGTCGATATGACTTTATACTTAAAGATTTTTCTTTAAACGAACGGGTTTTTTTTTCAAATATATGTGTGTGTGTATATATATGTGTGTGTGTGTGTGTGTGTGGTTTATAGGTGGAGTGGCGCGGGCTGGGGCGCGTGGCGGGCATCCGCGCACTGCACGCCGAGGTGGTGTCGGGCGCGCCGCCCTTCATGGTGGGCGACCGCGTGCGCGTGCGCGCCGCCGTCACGCAGCCGCGCTACAAGTGGGGCTGCATCGACCACACCAGCATCGGTATCGTGAGAGGTAACGCAAACGCATTTCTTGAACAACCTAATGGTGCAGCTTCGATTAGCGTACGTGTGCCACCCATATATAGAAAATATGTTAGTATTTGTTGACTTTCATTGTACATATTAGGGAATCATACATAGCAAGTATGTTAAAAGCTTCAGATATATCAATTATCACCGTCCCCTCAGATTAAAAATTTACTACAGTGGTATCTATTCATTGAGTACAGAAGAAAGAAATTTTACTGTAGATCAATCAAGGTGTGGATGGTATGCGGACAATATACTACGCTAAGTGTAAACTTGTCATAAACAGTATTATTATTTTGTTTAGTATAATAATTACTACCTTTAGTTATGTTTGTTGTGTGTATACATTGTGTATATGTGTATTCGTGTGTATACATGTACAGTTTATATTGTGTGCGAGTAACATTCAAAAAGAAATTAAAATCTTATATTGCTTAACAAAAAAAAAGTAACATGTTTCGTAATTAATCATAGTGTATTTTCAGCAATAGCAAGCAACGGTCGTGATATGACGGTTGATTTTCAACAGCAACCGTCGTGGACAGGTCAAGTCACTGAAATGGAACTAGTCACAGACCGATGTGAGTATACATCGCAAAGCATGATGCTATTTGCATGTGTCTTAATGGTAGTGGCTTGGTTTACGAGTAGAAAAAACATTCGTGTCGTGTTAATACGCGTTAAGTCACGTTAATTTGGTCGTGGAGTTATAATCGCGAATAGTCATAATGATGCATGTCAATCCATGAAATAAAGATTTTTATTTCGTATTGTAAAAAAAAGGTTTTTCGAAAAAATTACATTCATTTATAAAATACCCACTTATAAGCATACGCACAGATGCGTACACACAAACATATTTCAATGTATGAGTAAGACTATAGTTATGGTTTTCTCTTGGTTAAATTTTTACCTGATTTTTTTATTTTAATTTAATTTCTATCTGCAATCAAAATATAATCAACTGCAGTGGCAACACCCTCTATATATTATTCTTTCAGCTTTACATATTTGCGTTGTAAACCTTATGTTCTGATTTTAAGGGTGGTAAGATAAGTATATTAACTATAAGACGTCCAAATTCTTCAGAAGGAACCCTGAATCTTGTTCAGCGTTACATAAGTTTCTAATCTATACTGGTTCGGTAACATTTAACATCAGGTGTCCTGCATGCTCGTTTGGTGATTATAATTTTGCTATTGTTAAGTAACGCAGCCCTATTACAATTACTGACTGATGTAGCATCACAAGTGCCATATAAAATGGAGGGCACCAACATTACAGCAGTTACGGTGCAGTTTTGACGTCAATAGTGCAAAATGGTGTAACCTCGAATTACATCACAGTTGTGTGTAAAAATAGTAAATTAGTAAAAACATTTATAATATTTATAATAAGTGTAGTTTAGTTTATAATTTTATAATTGTAATCATTAAATAAGCATCTTGTTAAGTCATTTCAGATTTTTCGGACCTCCGATCGCAGCAAACGTAATCACTGTACTGTACCGTAGAAATTGATTACATAAATATATATAACGGTAGCGGAGTGGGGTGAAAGCACGGGCGGCGTGGCGGTGGGGTGGCGCGGCGTGGTGCGCACGGTGCGCGTGTCCTCGTGCCGGCCCGGCTGCGGCGCGCGCCGCCTGCTGGACGGCCTGCCGCACACCTACTGGCAGAGCGGCAGCGGCACCGGACAGGTACACACCTACACACCCGGCAAACACACGATATTGTGTATTGTGTGACTTATGTTTAGCTGTGATGATATTTGTTTAGATGGACGAAACTAAATATTTTTATGAAAACGTCAAAATTATTCGTAAGATATATTTTGTTCTTAGTAAAAAAATATATTATTTTTATTTTTGAATGCATTTCTAATGGTTTATGAAAGTCTAATTATGTTATTATTTTGGGATTTTATACATTCAATAAATTCTCAACTAGAAATATCAAAAGTTATCAAAAGTTGAAGAAAATGGAGGATCCATGATGTGTCATGCTAAACGATTTATTTAACATTTTCTACTTACGCCTCATATCATCTATCTTTTGTAGATAAAGCGTTTAACATTCTGATGATACTTAAATAAAAATACAAGCAAGTAATTATACATCTCATCGACGCCTTCGCTTGGCATAGCACTGGATCCGCATCGAAGTGCGTCGCGGCGTGCGCATCCGTCGCTTGGGGTTGGGCGTGGCGGGCGGCGCGCACGCGGCCGCGGCGCTGTGCGTGCGCGCCGGACACGCTTTCGACGAACACGCCATGGCGCAGCTCAACATGGTGCCCTGCACGCCGCCGCCCGCCTCCGCCAAGGAGCGGCCGCCCATGCATCTCGCCCAGATACAGCTGCTCGCCGACTGTAAACAGGTAGGTTATCAAGCGACAAATATATATTAATCGCACATTAATGCTCAGTGTACTACGAACGAGCGAATCACTGGATACTCACTATTCTTGTTTCAGTTCTTGGGTTTTAAAATGGATATATTTAGTACATTATAATAATTAAAACTAAGATTTAATATATTGAACTGCGCCAATATAATGTCAAGCAGTTACGCATTTAAGTATTTAAACAACAGAGCTCATTTTTAGTAAGCTTATTTAATTAATAACCATTGGAATCAAAAAAATAATCTAAAATAACATTTCTTTTTTTCAGCATTATTCTTGCGTAGAAATCCTTATAAAACAAAATTCCAAAACAAACGCCGATTGCAGAGTGTACGGACTTTACATCAATGGCTTTAGACCTAACCCTCTTTATGGAGATGCTTTATCTGTGAGTAATAAAATAATAGAAGAATACAATTAATTTAAGATTTTTTTGTGAATTGTTAATAAATTTGAACAAATTGACTTATATTTTAGAGCATGAACTTCGTAGCGGAAGATTGGCTAGAAAAAGAAGCTCCAGCGCCAGCAGCGGTGTCTGTTGATAACAATCCTCCCGCCTTGCCTGATGATTGTCCTAAAGTAAGTGTTACTTATTCGATCCCTTATGGTACGCATATACTGACCTAAATATATTCGCTGTAATAATAGTCTATGTTCATGTCGATGAATTGTTTACCTTTGAGTGAAAGTCCTGTCGTGTTTGTATTCTCCAAAATAAAGAAAAAAATAAAAAAATATATGTATATTTTGGTATTTGTCGTGAATATAATATGAATTTGCGGTTATTTTATAATGATGGACAAACAATTTATATATTTTTTAAATCATTGTAAATAATAATTTTGTTATAATTTATCCAATGTGTACATTTTAGGTTTATGTTTGGGGCCTTAATGACAAAGATCAACTCGGCGGTGTAAAAGGTTCCAAAGTTAAAGTGCCCGTGTACTCCCCCGTTTTAAGCGCCTTGAGACCGATACATATCGCTGGCGGTTCGAAAACACTATTCGTTGTTTCTCATGATGGAAAGGTAAGATTATTTTTTTATGTACCTTATATCTTATGTACCTGTATATCTTGTTTTAATTTCTGTAACTAGTAATCGTAATAACAGACAAAAAATATTTTATAATATATTGGAATTTACTAGAACATTTTCTAACATGTAATATTGTACTTTAAACGCATTTATTAGATGCACGTGTTACTTCCGGAACATGCATAAATTTGTTTAAATATTTGTTGTTTTGAAACTCTACAAGTGCAACAAGTGCTCTAGTATGTTATGGGCGCCACTTCCACATGCAATAATCCTAACTGCCGCATACAGTAGAAATATCTAGATTTATTATTCAGATATTCGCTTGGTCGCTAGTCCACTAAAACCATTAAGCTACGCAAGACATTGTAAAGTAAATATTTTAATATCTGTTACAGTTATACGCATGCGGTGAAGGTACGAACGGCCGGCTGGGGCTGGGCAACTGCAATAACGTGTCGACGCCGCGCGCGAACCCGTACCTGTCGCACGTGCTCGTGCGTCGCGTCGCCGTGCACTCGGGCGGCAAGCACGCGCTCGCGCTCACCGCCGACGGCAAGGTGACGCATCCCCGCATGTACTACTGTGTCAACTTTATGTTATGTTATTCTTATTAAGAATACAAAACATATATTGTTAGTTTTTTATGAAATAGAAGTAGTAAACGCATTCACGATTTACATCTGATGGTAAGTGCCTATTGTCGTCCATTGACATCGGTAATCGACCCCTTATAAGATTGGAGTTCCATCTGAGGTTGGCCTCATATTACCTCCTACTGAGGACTAAATTAGAATGCCTCCTACTGAGGACTTAATTAGAATGCCTCATATAAGCGTATTTTTCTTATCACGCCTATCAAATCTGAGAACAGCGCCAAACACTGATTTTATTAAATATTTAGAAGTAGGTGTGACGGTGGTGCCAGCGGAGTTGAACCACTAAGCGTTCTACCACCTTTAATATACTACTCAATTCGGTTTCTTATTCTTGAAAAAGTTGCGTCCGTGTTCCCATTAGCACAAAATATATTCGGGGTACGGATTTACTTTCATAGATAAATCTGTCTAATTATCAATGCAATTATTACTTATTTCGTGTTAATTTAATTATAAAACTTTTTTGTGAAGGTTTATTCCTGGGGCGAAGGTGAAGATGGTAAACTCGGGCATGGCAATCGTTTATCACTAGAAATACCACGGCTCATAGAAACTCTTACTAGCGAGATCGTGGTTGGCATAGCATGTGGCTCAGCGCACAGTGCTTGTGTTACCGCGAAGGGGCATCTGTACACGTGGGGATTGGGAGAATATGGAAGGCTTGGACATGGTGATGATGTCACACAGTTGGTGCCGAGAATGGTAAGCTATAAAGAATGAAGTCTGTAATCTAATACATTATTTCTTAAATAAATGAACTGATGGTCTATAGTAAATTTTACGATAAACCTATGATTCTTCTATCTGTGTATTTTAAAATTACAAACATAAACATAAAATTTTAAAAAAAATCATTGAAATCAATGCAATAGATAATAGGGATATAATACATTTGGTTTATTTTATTAAATCTCTGATAATATAGACGATATATTAAAAATCACTTAAAGTTAAAGTGGCCAATTCAGATATTTCAAGGCAGGTTATTTTTCAGGTGGAAGGTTTGGCGGGTTTTAAAGTGGTACAAGTGGCTTGCGGATCGCGTGACGCACAAACGCTGGCGTTGACCGCCTGCGGCAAAGTGTTCTCTTGGGGCGATGGTGACTTCGGTAAATTGGGTAATTACTTAACGTGTTTTTTTATAATTTGCCAATTTATTTAGCAAAGGCTGTGTGAGTAGTGATAACCCTATAAACGATATTCAGAAACGCTGTTTTTTATTAGATATTTTTGTTTGATAAGTTATGCTTGTTATTTTATTTAAATTGGATGTTGTTACAATTACTTATTTTGGTAATTAAATATATATTGGTAATTAAATGTGTAGTTTTGTTACTATTACACATATTAAGTTACTTTTAATATTTTACAATTTGTTTCTTTGCCTTTAGGTCGTGGTGGATCAGAGGGTTGCTCAGTACCAATGAATATTGACAGATTGAATCATCTCGAAGTTATACAGGTTGAATGTGGCGCACAGTTCAGCTTAGCTCTGACCAAAGATGGAGAGGTCAGTGATTAACTGTTTTACAAAATAAAGTATAGTTAAACCAATCACTACGTGCAACGGTTGAAAGCGGCATCAGTTATGTTTATTGAAAAATGACATTTTTTTTTTCTGTTTCTAATCTATTTGAAGTCTTCAGAGTGTTTATTTTTTTTTGTTTTGCGAGTCCTAAATTTAATTTCGCAGAATCAAAGAATTCTATTATAGTATTGTATATATTAATGTATGTTGTTTTAGGTATGGACGTGGGGGAAGGGCGACTATTTCCGCCTGGGCCACGGCTGCGACTCGCACGTGCGGCGGCCGTCCATCGTGGAGGCGCTGCGCGGCCAGCGCGTCACGCACGTGGCCGTCGGCGCGCTGCACTGCCTCGCCGTCACGCAGAAGGGAGACGTACGTCCCTCGTTGTTTGTTTTTATTTTCACATATATACGCTAGAAACAACATTTTGTCTGACACATGAATGTTGGTCTCCATCGGAAATCTAGAACGACGAATTATTACAAGTTGTATCATATATATTATATATATTGTAGTAATTATCATGCTAAAACAAAACTGTTCGGAAGACTTAAAATAGACGCGGTACGTCCGGCACGACTGATATTTGGATGTGCCTATCCATAGAAAGAATGTAACGCTAACATTTACGAACATTTCCGGGGAAGTGCCGTTCCCGGTACTATAACAACAGTTGATGAACTGTCCGCTACTAAAATTGCAAAATTGTCACAGTTGTTTGAACTCATCTAGAGCGTGTCATAAATTAA
>DWJW01000068.1:0-10366 GCA_018249095.1 Zeutus zeutus | reverse complement strand
TATATAATCAAATTTTCAAAAATCTACAAATAAAAGAAAAATGTAACTGCTTTCGCGTTAACACAAAATACCCGTATTCCTTTAAATGTTTTATATTTTTTTGCTGCGTTCGTGCTGTCAGATATTACTAAACTCGTTCTTGGGTCACATATTGTTGCTAAACTGCCCGTACTAATATATTTATGCTCGTGAATGTACAGGAGATTGGCCAGCGGTGGAGGCGGCGGTGATGTGCGGCGTGGCGTGCGAGGAGCCGCGGCCGGCCAGCCCTGCGCCGCACCAGTCCGGCACCACGCTGCTCGACAAGTTCACGCACGCTCTCATCGTTAAGTGTACCAACGAGGTAACTTTGCTCATCACCTCATATTCTCTCTCCATGTTGACTGGACGAGACCGTACAACAAACAACCAATTTCACCATTTAACCAGATTTACCTTCAACCGCTTTGAAAAATCCTCCTTAAATTAATAGCTGTGATATTATTGTTATATATCAAAAGTGGAGTCAATCAGTATATCAAATATGGAGTTTATTTCACTTAATACTAGATTTATGAAAGTACTAGATAGTTTCATGAAAACAAATTTTACTAGTTATGAATTCAAACTAAAAATATTCAATAACAAATTAAATTTACATATAAAACAATGCACAGAAAATACTGATTTATATAATCTAAGAAACAAACTTTTCAGATGCTAGACACACTGCTACATACATTGATCAGAGAACAGCAGAATGATACTATTCCTGGCCGTGCAGAGCGCGCCCGTGAAGTGGCTCGTCGATTCGTGCGCTCGGTCGCCAGGATTTTTGTCATTTTTAGTGTCGAGATGGCTCCTGGTGCTGCTAAGAAAAAAGGGTATGTACTTATTGTATATTTAGGAAACAATTAATTACAGTATATAAAGTATTATTCATCAAAATTATTCTATAAGTTTTTCAATAATTCTAAACATTTATCTGATTTTTTTTTAGACCGCTCTCAATAACTGCTTCATTAGTACGCTGTCGTCGAGTGTTTGCGGCACTCGTAGCGCTCGCTGTTGAAGAGCTCGTAGAAGCCGCAGACGCGTTACTTGCTCCAGTAAGACTCGGCGTAGTTCGGCCTACTGCGCCCTTCCCGCTCGCAACTACTTATGTTGACCTGGTGAACGGTAGTGAGGATTTGTTCGGCGTTGAACCGCTATCTACTGGACATTCTAGACTGTCCCATACAAGAAGGTGCGTGAAAATATACACATTTGTAATTCGTTTAATTTGGAAACTAAATATATTGTTACATTTTCTCATTTAATTTGGAACAAGATTGTTGAATTACTTGATGCATACTTTTCGTTATATAAAGAGGTTATAACTGAAGATAGTATAATAGTCTAAAATATTAAATATTAAGTAATTTATTTCAGAGAATCAAATGTGACCGGCGGTCGTGGTACCGCAGCTGGAGGGACGTCAATGGGTAGTTCCACTTTGGTACCGGATAGATCTTCAACGCCTGTGGCGACAGAGTACGCAGATGACGTAGCTGGTGAAGCGTTAGGTGGAGATGATGATGCATCGGAACCGGAAGATCCTAACCTTCCGTTACCAGAAGCGCCACCCGAACCAAATCTTGGTGACGCCATTAATGACAGGTACACCTAAAATATAATAATCAATAAGTGTGGCTGATTCTTAGTGTTAATATTGATTATTGATATTAATTACTAAATTTATTTATGACATAAATTGTTCAATGTAATTAAAAAAAGGTTGGAGAGAAGCAGGGATTACTATAACGTCATAAATTCCGGCTTTCATAGTTATCAGCCGCATATTTACATTTGTTACAGAGGTCAAGAACCGCACGTTGTGGTAGAGAATGGTACAGATCGTGCGGAGGGCGGAGAGAGTGAAAGCGAACTGGATTTATTGGCGGAGGTGGAGACAGAAAGCGACTCTGATGATCAGGACAACGCCGAGTCCGCGCAGCGCAGCGTACAGACCGGTGCCACGCAGGGCTCGGACGCCGGTATGTTACTGGATCTTAAAGCATTTATAATTCCACCAAAGTATATAAATATATTTAATACACAGTCATAATTTAGTGAGGTAAGACTAAACTTTCCATTTGAATATGTTATATTATTTAAGGTAATGAAATGACGACGACATAGCACAATTTTAACGTTTAATAGGTTTTCACATGTAAGGGCTATCAGCCCTCATGTTATTATTTTAATTACCGTATACACCGGTGCAGGAATAGCATCACTGCTGTTATACCCGGAGGAAGAGAGCGGTGACTCCACACAGCCAGAAGACGAGGACTCTGAGGCAGGCGAGACCGATGAACAAGACGGTGAGGCAGAACCGCCATTACACGATGGAGAGACATTGGAAAGACGTACCGCTCCACCTTCCAGGCCGAACTTAGCGCCACATTCCATGCAGTGGGCTATTCGGTGAGTTGATGATTTTTTGGTTAAAATAAATCTAATTCCTAAATCCGATATACCTCACAGAAAATTAGAATGTGAGAAAGACGGCTAATGGCTTTCAGTAATCAATGGAACAGGCAAAAATTTCGATATGTAAAGAAGTGAAACAATCACCAAAAAAAAAACTACAAACGGGAGATTTTCGTACATATAACATGAACTTTGCGTTACTATTTCATAAAATTTAAAAAAAATTGTCTGAGGAAAAAAAAAACAAATTTGGGATATATAAATGAAGTTTACTACAAATCTTGTATCGTCTATATGTAGTTCCCGCGAACCGACTCGCGGTACCAGTGGAAGCACGAGCGGCGTGCGGCTGACGGGCAGCTCGTCGCTGGTGTTCATCGACCCCGCGTCCCTGCGCCGCTCGGCCGCCGCCGCCGCCGCGGGCGCGCACGACCCGCACTCCACGTCCACCACCGCTTCCTTCCTCGCGAGGGCATTTGGTAAGCGGTATTCTATTTATCATCAACCCATTACTGTCCCACTGCTGAGCACAAGTTTCCTCTCAAAATGAGAAGGATTTAAGGCCATAGTCCGCCACGTTAGCCCATTGCGGATTGGTAGACTTCACACACTTGAGAATTTTTTTTATTTGACTTCTCAGGTGATTCCATTCCATGGTGTTTCCTCACTATGTTTTCCTTCACCGTTAAAACAAGTAATAATTAATTTCTAAAACGCACAATAATTCTGAATAATCGGAGGAGCGCACCCGAACTTTGAACTCTGGACCTACAGAGTGAGAGCCTGAATTTCTAACCATTAGGCTATCGCTGCTTTCTTATATTATACGTCGTGGTTATTGACATACTACTGACCCTTCTATTGACTACAGATACTGTAGGGTGTGATGAGAGAGTGGAAGAGAGCAGCAACTAGATGTTCTCAAAGTTTGGTATTGTATTTGAAGGTCTCAAAATATACAGCTTTACCACAGTGAAACATTTGGGGAATAGTCTGTTCTGCCTTTCACCAGCAGTAAAAATTAGATACATTTGAATTTTATAATTCTCTATAGCAGTCTCCCTTATAATCGTACTTCTAATTAAGTCGTCACGTTAATTTTATAACACAATCATACTTCCATATTCATTTTACGGAAGCAGTTTCTTGCTGCTGAAAAACAGATATGTACATAACTATTTAGGTCATATCAAATTAATATTTATTGTCATGCTTTTATATATAGTTACTTTGTTTTATAGGAATTGTTATACGTCAAATAGCTGATTTACTATGGGAGTATGAGCGAGTTACCCTGCCATTGCCGCGCATGCTGCCATTGGCGTACCGTGAAGCAATTCGGCTGCAATGCTACCTGGAAAGACAACTAAAACCGACCTGGGATTGGTTGGTCACAGTCATGGACGCCACTGAAGCACAACTGAGGTAGTATTCGTGGTGGAAACACACATTTTTATATATTTTAGTTGGCATTTCAATATTTTAGGTACTGATGTACAATGTAGTACATTCTCATAGTGGCCCAGTACAGTACAGTTACAATTTTGATACATTAGTTTTTGATTTTAGAAATTGAATATTGGCAGAATATGTATAAATACAACACATTCACATCACACACTTCATTTACAGATTTGGCGCATCGTTAACATCAAATAATGCTAGCACGTCGAACGGCGAAAGTAGCCGTACAACTGCGCCCTCGGCTCGTCGTACGACATCCTTCACTTCGCCAGCTACGCGGATTATCGGTTTTTCTGAAGGACCACGCGCTCGTGATCGTGAACAAGGTAAACCATATTCTGAACTGTTCATAATTTGATTTATATTATTTTACAATTAACCAATATCTCTTAATAAATTCAATGAAAATTATTAACGATTCAATATGAAAGGTTTTGTCATATGATCCATCCTAGATACATGAAAGACAAGTTCTTTTAACGCCCTGGTTCAAAATAGACATTAATTTGTCATGTTGCACTGAGAACTTGCGGTTCCGGAGATAAGTTGTACTAAATTAAGTGTATTTTGTGTCTGGGAGGATATTCGCAATTATTTTGAAACTGAAATGTCTGCAACCCAAACACTAACATGTTAATAATGTCATGTGGTCAGGTTATTTTTTTTTAAATAGTAATAGCAAACGAGCATGCAGTCCATCTCATGGTAAGTGGCCGCTATCGTCAATAGACGATAGATGCATTGCTACGTCTAAGAAGTATGTTGGAATGCCTCATATAAGTATTTCTCCTTTACCACAGCCTTCAAACCAGAGCACAGCGGCGCTTAACACTGCTGTTATAAGGCAGATACAGGTGTGGCAGGTGTGCCCCTGGAGTTGAATTACGAAGAGTTCTATCACGTTTGGTTCCAGGTGTGGAAGCGGGTAGCGCGCGGCGCGAGTTCCTCGCGTACTGCCTGTCTCTGCTGCGCGCGCACAGCGCCGAGCACGCGGAGCAGCTGCCCGTGCTGGACGTGGCGGCGCTCAAGCACGTAGCGTACGTGCTCGATGCGCTCGTGTACTACATGCGCGCCGCGCAGCCCACGCCGCACCCGCACCACCATCTGTGGACACCGGTGAGTGTTGTGGTGTCTGCGAACAATTTATTCTATGGGAAGATTTATTTTTATTTATGAACGTACTAACATTCGCCTTTTTAGTATTATAATTATTGTTTATAAGTGTTGAAATATATATGAAAAGCTTTTTGTGGGATAACATTGGACTTAGTTAACTTTAAAGTCGTGTTCAAAATTTACTCTAACTCTATATTATGTGTAACGGTTGTGGTAATTATTTAGCTTTGAAGTGAATTGTGTTGAGATTTTATATTACATACATTTATATTAGTATATTTTGAAGATATGTAAATCCTGATGAATTGTTATCTTCTAGGACGAGAATGAAAACGAGGAAGGTGAAGAGGAGATGGTGGTAGGAGGAGGAACGGCGGCCGAGTCGGATGGTGAAGGAGAGGGCGGCCGTGGACGCGCGCACGCTTTCTTCCAGAGATCTGAATCGACACTGTGCTTAGGATGTCCTCCGCCAGATGCATTCAATAGTCAGTATTGTAATAATATTATTTTTTCTTATTTAGACAATAACGAAACATACGCGTATAATGTATAATTACTTTTTATCATCTGTCAATCAACAAGTATAAAAATTGTTTTTATTTAAAGCTAAGTTAATTATCGGCATACTAAATAGTTGCTAGACATTTAAGTTTTAGTATGAATTGCCGCGTTATAGTTGTAAAAAAAAACCTCGTACGACATGGATATAATTATTATAGTTTGCGTACTAAATATATGTTGTGAGATTTGCTGTAGAAACTATGCTTCTATATCAAATTTCCAACATACGTGGGATTATTATATTGGTAAGATAGACGTGGTATACGCAGTGACGATGCAAGACGCGCTGCCGCTGGCCGACCAGCCGCACCTGCTGCAGCCGAACGCGAGGCGCGAGGAGCTGTTCGGCATGCCGCGCCAGCCCGTCACCGTGCCCGCCTCGGGCGACGCGCCCCCCGGCGTCAACAACCCGCTTGAAGGTACGTCCGCATACATCTGTACAACCTCCTTTTTTATCTATATCTATAGATATAAATAAAATTGAATTGTCTGTTTGTGAAATTCAAAATAACAGCGTTTTATTGTATAAAGTATATACCGTACATAGAACAGAAAAACATTTATTTTAATTTTTGTCTGTCTGTCCGTCTGTTTAGGCTAATCTCCAACACAGCTAGAACAATTTTGGCGGGATTTTCACTGGTAGATAGCTAATGTTATAAGAAGTAACTTAGGCTAACTGTGCCCGCGGCTTCACTCGCGCGAATTTATGCGGGCGCAGCCGCGGGAACAGCTAGTCTATACTAATATTTCAAATAGAAAGGATTTGTTTGTTTCTTAAATGCTAACACTGAAACTATTGAAGTGATTTTATCTATACTTTCACCTTTATCATGATAGTTTATATTTTATTTTGATAATAATAGGTTTCAGCCTGAAATATAAATATTTGGAAAGTAAGTTATTTCGTCAATACCATGAAAATATTAGTTTTTAGTAAATCTATGAAAATCTGGTTTTTAGGTGGCTCTAAGCTAATGTCATTGTACAATCTCACCCAAGTACCCTCTCCATTTTGGACTCGTCACGTTTCTCCGTATAAACTCGTTGGGGCGAAATTATTGAAATATAAGTAACAAATGCAATCGACCTGATGGTAAACGGCCACTACCGCTGCAGTTATGAATAAAAATGAGTAAATGAGGTATTTTTGCTATGAGATATTTTAACGACAATGTTATAACAGATTATGAGTATAGCAGCATATCAAAATGAGTACCAATTTTTATAAAATATGTATTGACATTTGCATGTCTAGATTTACCTATATGTCAATGTTGATTATAATGTATTCCGAAATGTATTTTTCATATTCTGTTAATACTAATAAACATTGTGAACGTTGATGTTGCAGTGGTACCCCGCAGACTGGGGCTGTCCACTCGCGGCTCCGAGCGCGCCTGGTCGCCGCCCGCGCGGCCCGCGTCCGCGCCGCCTGCGCACAGCCACTCCGTCGCGCGTGACGAGCCGCAGGTGGGCTTCGTATATTTCCATGTTTAAAGGCCCGCAGAGCGATAAAGAATTTGAAAAAAAAAAAAGATTGTGTTTTAAATTGTAATGGGATTATGTGAAAATAATACTTATCTCAAAATAATAACAAGAGTTTTTACTAGCAGGAGATCTTTCGGTTTGAACATATGAAACGAAAGTATTTTTAATTAATTTTTAACCTTCCAGCTGGATGATGAATTGCATACGTGTTCGATTGCGCTTGAATTTTTTAACTTTACTTTCTTACTCAGCCTCTAATAGAAGTTTTTAACGTACTATTTGATTTTTATAGCCTAGGTAACTGAAATGAAATATGGTTTCGTAGGATTTGTCGTGCGCCAAAGATCCGGCTCCGAAAATGGATGTTGACACTGATGGCGAATATTTATCTGACTCCGACTCAAATGAACCAAGGCAGATCCCAGGAAAAAAGCACCACAGGTAAAAAAATATTAAGCGTCAATTCTTTTATTTTATATCTTTACAATATTATAACACGATTAATTATTATGGTACGTGAGTCTACATATGATATGAATTACGCGAAATAATTTGAAATTCAAATTTATAGAAATGTAAACAATGCGGCAACTGGGACCACCGCTCATCAAGACACGGCGACGCCGTCGGAGTTCCATACTCTTGTGCACACCGCTTGCTCCATTATTGAAGCGCCGCACCAACAAAATACTACATCGCCATCGCCAGGTATGAGTGAAATCTGTCGGTGAGTGTGTTCATAGGTACCCATAAGTGTATGAAATTGATTATCAAGGAGTGTAACCGTTAGTTACAATTTTATTTTAGGATTTCGTGCTCCAAAGACTGCTTTACATAGTCGACGTTGTTACCATAGGCAGCATTGTTAAACCTTGTTAAGATACAATTTGGCATAATTACCTAGTAATCCATGTTAATTCACGTGGGGGCATGGATTGGTGCAGTAGTCCAGCGACTATGGAGATGCTCCACAAACTTGTGTAACAAGACAATTTTAAAATGTGGTTATATTGTTTAGTACCTGATTGTTAAAAGTATCAGAATGGTAAAAATTCGTAACAATTAGTGTCTAATAATATAACTATCAGTTTAAAACTTATAATTTCTTAATTCTACTACATACTAGCATTCAGTATTTTATTAAATTAAACAGTGTTATCTTATGCAATTAATGTTCTAGGTCCGAGCAGTTCAAACTCTCAAGAGCCCCGAGCCTCTTCGTCGCGCAGTCCGGGAAAGACGGTTATTGTACGTGCTGTAAGTCACTCCACTTATTTGGGGGACTTTTTTTGACAAAATTATACCCGAATCCTGTTATTGGAACGTTAACTTTGAAGGGAAGCTTTTTCTCTTACATCTATTTTATGAATGTTTTCGTTTATTTATAGTTCTATTAGAGTATTGATGTTAAATATATTCAATTTAGACATATTATTGAGTTCAGTCATATTGTGTGCAGGGAGAATTACTAAGTGTGGCAGACCCTCTAGAGTCTCAAGAAATTTCGGCGCATGTCACCGTCGAAACTACTGGATTATCGACCGCGCCGCTTCTGCCGCCTCAAGTTCTCAATGCTCCAGCTCAACCGTGAGTTACATATGTAAAACGTCTGTAATAATCATACTATAACGTGTTTCGTATATTTGTAATTTAGTTTATTTAATATATCTTACCTTTTTAATTTCTAATGAATTCGTATAATCAGACATAATCTCTTAAAGTTATTTCTGCAAATGTTTCGATAATGTAACTTTTGTATTTGTAGTGTGATCGATAGACGCGCATGTCCGTCCTTGGGAGCGTCGGTGTCTCACGACTTGCTGCTCGGCCGGTGGCGATTGTCGTTGGACTTATTTGGGCGTGTGTTCACGGAGGATGTCGGCCTGGAGCCTGGCTCGGTCGTGGCCGAACTGGGCGGCTTCCCCGTCAAAGAGGTCAAGTTTCGGCGTGATATGGAGAAGTTACGGAATTCCCAGCAGAAAGATTTGACTTTACACAAGGTAAGCTATTGATACTTCAGAAGTATCTACAAGTATAAAGGCATAATCAGTCTATTTTACTTTTCAGCTATATTGATTTTGATTACACTTGTATAAAACACTGATATATTGCATCTATTTCTAATGTTATAATCGAGAAATTTTATAATGTAACATTATTTTTTATAGATGGAACGCGATCGTGCGAAACTCCTCCAACAGACGTTTGCAGAACTAAACAGTGCGTTTGCTGGACAAAACCGTCGCGCGCATAGTGCCCAGCCGCCTTTAGCCGTGAATCGCGTGAAGGTGACTTTCCGTGATGAACCTGGAGAGGGCAGTGGCGTCGCACGTTCGTTCTATACAAGTGTTGCCGAGGTATGCATTAATTAGATCAATTATTATATAGCCTTTGGTATAAAATAAGTTAGCATTAATGAAATTAAAAGAAAAAACTTCTACTCTAGCCAAAGACAAGTGATGTTGGAACTAGATTTTTTCTTTGAGCCCTAGATATATGATTACTACTAATGAATTCATGTAACATAATCAGGCTTTGCTGGCTAACGAAAAGTTGCCGCCACTGGAGCCGTCGACCGGCAGCGGCGGCAGTAGCAGCAGTAGTACGGCCAACGGATCCGCTAGCTCGGCTGCGCAACCCGGAAGCGGGACAAGCAGTAATAGTGGTGCAAGGTAATCAAATAATCATAATTTTAAATTATATTTAGACTCACGATATCAGTTAACGTTTTCTTGTATTCATTTTTATCTAAGTAAATAGCCAGATCTATAGTCAGTTTATTCAATCTGTGCTTGATTACAAATTTATATGGGCATTATTGACTACTTACGATGCTATGCTCATTGCTAATACAATTAGATAAAGTAAGTTGTATAAACACCGTGTACAGGAGTGGAGCAGGTCGGGCGAGAGCGAAAGACACAGCTCGACGGGCGCCCGGCAGGCCCGCTCCGCGCCCGCCCGCCGCCCGCGAACCTCGACGACTGCTTAGCGTGGACGCAAGGCCATATTCACCACAGGTTTGTTTTCCTGTAATAACCGTGTATGTTGTATGTATGTTAGTACAAAAAGTTCTGTTACAATATTACTTCCTTGCAATTAGTACTGTTTACTACTGTTACTGTGGACAATCTTAAACGAGTTATAAAATATTATTTATTTTTTATATGGTGCCGTGTGGTGTCGGTTGCGAATAGCACCACTTCCTCTCTCCCCGTGGATGTCGTAAGAGGCGACTAAGGGACAAAAAACCAGAAGACGGGCAGCAGCGTCTCCTGTG
>DWJW01000067.1:0-10391 GCA_018249095.1 Zeutus zeutus | reverse complement strand
AGGGTGTCATAAAGAAAATTTTACTTTCAATAACTGCTGCCATGATTCTAATACAACACATATTTTCTGTGAATCTCATTTAACCTATTCAAATCATATTAGTAATAAGTTCTAGGTTACGTTGCATAGTATTCATGGCAGCAGTTATTGAAAGTAAAATTTTCTTTATGACACCCTAATCATCGCTAATTATATTTATAAATATATTTTTTCTACTCCTATACTCGTTCCGGGGCGAGCGTTAAATTGTTTTTCCCTTCGCCTGTTGATAAACAAAATAGCTCATGACCAGAATTGATATCTTTCCACTTTCTGATGTTTTATAACCACGATTGTTACCGCACGCCTTTTTCTCTCACCTGTGCATATAATAATAGATTCAAGCAGCGCGTACACAAGACCAACATATTTTATCTTGCGCTTTTTACGGTTTTCATCCGCTGGATAGTCTTGCTGGCACATGGAACTATGGTAGCACCGTATGTTTAAGGTCCATAGCTCACAACAGTTCAAGCTTTTTGATAATCAGCATAACTTTTTTATTACGTTACGTTACAGTGTAAACGCTATAGAAGATATGTGAGGAGAAAAGGGAGACAAAAGAAGTAAGGACACAACCATCTGAGATTTATAAAAACACTATTTTAGCTTTAAGATAACTTGAGTCTTTTTAAGTTAACGCTTATACATCCAACTTCAATTCGTATAGGGGTTTGTTGACATTTTCGCCACAGACAAACGTATAGTATAAGCCGCAATTTGAAATTTTGCTACATGGGTCATAGGTCATTCTTTACATAGGTAGTTACTGATCCGAGCATAATCCCATGTTATTTAAGAAAGTTACTAATTGAAAGAAGAAAAAATTTTCATTGGAGAAATCGCGTTTGATACGAAACGTACATATCGGATTTTTTGACTGGCCTCTTGGTCTAGTGGTTAGTGACACTGAATACTAAACCGGAGGTTGTGGATTCTATTCCCATCCAGAACAAATGTTTGTATAATGAGCACGAGTATTTGTTCTGTGGCTGGGTAAAATTATCTATTTAAATATGTATTTAGAAATATATACCTACGTATGTTTATCAGTCATCTGGTTATATTAACACAAGCTCTGCCTACTTTGGGTTTAGATGTCCGTGTGTGAGATTTCTGAAGATATTTATTTATTTATTTATATTTATCTACTTTATTTATAAATATTAAACTAATCGTGAAAACAGCTTTTTTGACTTTGACAGCCTACGTTTTATCCCGAAAATGTCTAAGATTCTTGTAAAAATTTAAAAATTCGGTTTTTGTGTATTAGACTTAAGAGTCACCACAATCAAGGAGCGCAGTAAAACCAATGAAAACGTGACATATGTAACTGTAATGGGATGTCTTGTTCATCGGAGTATATAAAGTCGGTGACTAGTTTCAGCTAAAATAAATGAGTGGCGATCGGGTGGTTATTGTCAGTTGAGACATGTCGCTGGTTCATCAGTTCACGGGTCTTAGGCTTGACATGCGAGAATAGCCAAGGCATTATCAAAGAATTTATAGACAGACTAGCTTTCGGTTCGTGGCCACACGTAAATATTATTTTATGTAGCTATTTAATAGAAGTATTACTATGATTACTTATTCTGAATTACAATGCATATTTATGTACGTATCTGCATTTCTACCGTCGACCACAAAATAAAACAAGAGGGCACCTTTGAGCAAGTTTATTAAGTTAAATAAAATGGTCCTACATTACGTGTAAAAAACTGTGATATTGACTTAGATACATTTAAAATTTTCTGATAATTCAGGGATGTAGATAGATTTGTTGCAAGGTAACTTTTAAGAGATAAGACAGACAAAGCTCAGATGACATTAATGATGACTAAGTCGTGTATCGTGTAAGTAACACGATACGTACTTGGAATAAGTAATTAATGATAAATAACATGAAACTAAATAGGCTGATTTAACTCAAACAGATCATGCTACATTCTACATTCGTATAAGTACGTACATACCTTTCAAACTTGGCGAAACTATTATGCATGATAAAATATAATTAAGCATGTGAAATAAAATTCTAAGGGTAGGTATATTGGAATAGTTTTAATCATGAATGCATCAAACTAAGTATTTCGAACTTAAGATGAATCCCATAACTATATATCTCATCTAATATTGTGTCAATATTGGTAACGTAAAGTTTTATTGAAAAAGTAAAGACAATGTAACATTATTCTGACTCACATTTTTTCACCTATTTCTACGGGAAATTTCACCCCCTAATCAGCTCTTAGAATTCCAGTTCTGGATATATGCCTTATTTAAGTCGGTAGAAACCAACAAAAGAGTCTGATGCAGGCGGTCGGGACAGCGAGCACACTCCACTGGCTGCACGGCATCGTGTCGCTCCTATCGCTTTCACGTCGCGGTTATCGCCGCGGTGATAATCTGCATAGTGCGAACCGTTATTGAAAGCCACGGTACTAGTTTGTGCGTGAAGGCTACAATAGCGGCACTTTAATCTGATATTTATTGACCGAGAGATAGAATGAGGCTACTCTCAGAGGTGACCTAAATCTGTGGCTAATATGTGTAAATAATGATCTACTGGCCCCCGAGTTTCACACTTATAAGATCATCATATTATATTAATTCACTGTGATACTTTTCATCCTTATTAAGTTATGGTGTTATAAAAATAAATTGCCAATTTAAATGTACAAACATCGTGAAATTAAAAATGAGTATGGCATTGACGCTGGGCGTGGGTTGGTGCTGATGGCGGGCCGCGGAGGGACGCGCGCGCCTCCTATCAATGATCAATTTTGGTTCCGGGGAGATTATCTTTTGATCGAAGCAATTTCTCTTCGGTCTCGTTGTCGATAACATCGGAAGAACAGCGGTTTGCATCGTCGTGCATAATTATAAACTCAGGATAAAACACGTAAATGCATTGCGATTATTGCAAAAATTTTAATAATTTAAGATTTCTGACCGGAACATAAGAATTGCATTAGAAAGTTTAATTATGATATACGTATATTCATTCAAAGCCGGGGAAGCGTGTATCTTAGATACATAACTCGCCCCATTGATGAAGCATTTTACGTTATATGTTACGTTATAATCTTTATAATATAGGGGTGGAGAAATTAAAATTCGAGATATAATACATACGTTATTTACCATATGGGAACTGCAGGGGGGCATAACAGCATAACACCTTAACAATTTATGCCCCTAATGTCAACGTCGTCTGCTCGTGGTGCATCCTACTGATAAACGAACGGGGTTCTGACGACACAATGATGGCGGTAAAGCCATCAAAATTAAGTAACATATTAATAACAAGTTAGTTCAATTAGTTCAAAATTTAGGTTACTTGAGTAATTTGAAGCTTATAAGTTGCACGCGATCTATATCCGGGCTATGCTAAAAGGTACAAAAGAATAAGCATCAATTGAAAAGATACACGGTACCACGAATTAATCAGTTATTAAGATTGCCATCTTGGCATTAGGTGACAACTGAAGTGAACTGTGATGGTTTCTGAAGATATCTGACCCAAAACAATCATATCAAGCAAAAAGTGACGAAAAGTATTACAAAGGCCCAGTCGAATTTTTTTATCAAAACAAAGATATTAAAAAACCAATGAGCAAATAAGTATATGAATAGAAAATAATAAAGGTTAGGTACATATAGATCGCTGTACTAAGAAAAACACCGTTAATGTAGATCTCAAATATACTTTGTAATAAAGGTGAGAAGGCTAAAGTAGAGAGCTAGTGTAATCAGAAACAATTTTCTATTACTATTTCTCGTTGGACATATTCCGACAACAAACACGACCGTCCCGAGAGCCGTGGGAATGCCCCAGTCGAGTAACGGACGGACGGACAAATGATGTTGGGCGATCTATTGCCTGTAATTGATGACGTCTATTGTACAAAGCTTTTGAAAGAACCACGAATGTTTGTCTACGTTCTGTTACCTTCTGTTTATGTGTTTGCCATTGTTAATCTACCGTTTGTTGCTTTATTCATTGACCTACGATGTATCAAGTTTTTTAAGTAGGTAACAGGTATGTATGATGTAAAACATGATGATATATTTCTTAATTCTTCTTAAGTGTAAATGTGTAAAACAATACTTTCTTGACTTTGGGCAATCTTTCATGAAGGGAACAGATGAGGCTTGGAAAACGAGCTTGCTTCGCTAGTTTCTTTTCAAAATTTCTAAACATGAATGTTTAGCTAACGTTAGTTAGCCAGCGCTATTAAAATCGTGTAGCGCCATCTTTCGTTGACCAGCAGTGGTTGTCACATTCCATTAGACAAGAAGCTTTATGGATATATTTTTTTAATTTTGCATTGGTATTTAATTTTGGAAATTTGTTGTAAACGTGAATAAATGTATTGTTTCTGTTCGCAGGGCATGTCGTCGGGCTCGGGCCTAATGATGCGCAAGCACTACATGGCGCGGCAGGAGCGCCGCAAGCGCGGGCTGGCCGCCTCCACGCGCGGCAAGCACCCGCGGCAGTCCAGGCTCGGTCAGTTTGTCATCATCATCATCATCATCATCACCAACTCATTACTGTTCCACTGTTAGGAGAGGCCTATGTCCAACAGTGGACCTCGAAAGGCCGATAGGTAGATGGATGGATGGTCTTCATTTTCAAGGCTAAACACATTGCATATATTATCAAATTAGATCATCAAAGGACTTGATTATGATGTAATCTTAAGTATTTTAACCAAAATTATATATTAAAATTATAGTAGAGTTGGCAATTAAATTTCTCTAAAATTGACTCACAGGCCAAACCCGCGGTCAAAGCGCCCCAGCGGCGAGCAGCACCACGACGCGGCGCGCCGGCAGCAGCAGCTCGTCGCCGTCCTCCGCCGACGACGAGGACGACTGCGCCGCGGCGGCCTGCCTGCGGCCTACCGGTGAGCGGCATGAAATAGAAGATGCAAACGACCAATCGTCCAACATAGTTTTTTTTTAAAACGCTTGTTCTAGGGGGATTAAGGATTAACTTAAGGACACTCACTGAGGACCCTTACTCCTCTTATTCATTTGTCGGAGTTTAACGTCGGAATTTACGAGGGCGAGTGCTCTCAGGAGCTATTCGATCTGGTGCTGATGCCTGGTGCTGGATCTTTCCTACACCACACTATTCGCAGAATGAGACCTAATCCAGGTTCCGTCCACATCACCTAGGTTCTCCACAACCTGGTTTGCACGTTCGTTTATACAGTGTACTACAAGATCTATAATAAACTTACTCTTGAGGTATTCCCGGAACGCTATGAATATGGGTCTCCTCAAAAATGTGCAAAAAGAGCTCTATCTCATTGTCGGCGACTCTATGAGATAGAGTTTTTGCATCTTTTTGTCCAGGCAAATATAACTACTTTTCATTTAGTAGCCCCTTTGCTTTATTGGTATGTTTTATCAAAGAAAATAAGTAATTTTTTTAAGCTTTTAAAAAATTATTGCTTACAGGCAAGGAAGTGGATTGGGTGCAGTGCGATGGTGGCTGCGACCAGTGGTTCCACATGCACTGTGTGGGCCTCAACCGGAACGCCTTGAGGGAGGACGACGACTACGTGTGCGGCTCCTGCGCGGAGCGGCGCTGAGCCGCCACCGGACCTTAGACCATTGTAGTGCTGTGATGCGATATGTGAAGCATCGGTGTTCAGTGTCTCCGTTGTCGGATAGATACGGATCGTGTGAGTGCAGGTTTTGATGGAGTGAACTGGAAGTTAACATTCTTCAGGCGAGGATAATTCGACAGTGTGTTTCTATACTATGTGGTCAAGTGTGTAATATCCGCTCGTTAGACGTCCCTCGGTTACCGAGATATCTGGTTGGCCATTAACTAACGTAGGGATTAAATAAGTGACAACGTTCACGTTGCCACGCGTGAGATTGGTGTTCGATAATATTACTAACAATGGTGTTCAATAAACCATTGACGCTCTGTGATTATGTAGTTGTGTTATATATACTGTTGGAGACGAGTTGTCAACGAGCTGACAACCTGACGAAACCTATTACAGAGTAACAATACAGGTATTCAATATCACAGTTACATTTTTAGAGTAAACGAGACTTGAAAATGATACGAGATGACGGTTGAATGAATTCAGTGTCCCAACAAATGGCAGAACAACGATGATCAAAACTATGGCAAATTTTGTTTATTGATGCAAACGTATTTCATCTATGGGGAGACATTCATAACCAAGGATAATTGTATCAGATTAAGGGAATAACAAATTACCAACATTTAAAGTGTAAGGTAGGTAATGTGTATACTTGCCTTACCTTAACTTTAACAATACAGGAGACCGGCCTAGTTATATCAATCAATTGTAATAACAACGATATAACTAGTGAGTTGACTTCGAAAACTTGCCTAACGCAATTGACATGAGTTTAGTTAAATAAAATTGGTATTACTTGATGTTGTTCATTGTTGTACATTATTATACATAGCCTCTTTACCTTCCGAAGTTATCTTGTAAAAAAATAATTTTATATTGTTGTTTATATGTAATTATGACAATTATGAATAAAGTATGAAGTAGTTGTGTGGTTTCGTCATGAAATATAATTTATGGCGTCATAATTTGAGCAGGAATTACAAAGCGATGAAGATTTACTTGTAATATTGACCTCTGATTTAATTTCAATTGATTTCATGTATGCTGTTGAGTCTTGCAGTGTTTTATGAATTTTAGTGCTAAATCTGCGGATTTAACTTTAAACAAGGTACAACAATGTTTATTCACGTATTAAGTGTCCTCTTGCTGTTGTCTTAAAACTTTTTAAAGTATTTTACAGTATATGTATTGTGTCTAGATGATGATAATTATTATAAAATATTATTAACAATAATAGTACAGTGAGATTTAATTGATTTGGCAACGGTCAGATTACAGTACAGTTTTTGCGGATATGATAAATCTATTAGATCTATACAGTACTTGGCTGAACGAAATGTTGCATTGTTAGTAGATAAATATTCGATGTTGTTTACGAATCAAGTTTTGACATACATGTGAATCTATATTTATCATTACTAGATTAGTTTTTCAGGCTTCTACGGAAGGTAACTGTGTCTAAAGGTTATTATATGCAAGTAGATGCTCGATGTCAGTTTCAAAGGAGAATTATAGAGATATCTTATGTTATAAAGCACCCTTTGATATTAAAGAATCACTTAATGAGTGCATTACGCGGTAATT
This sequence comes from Zeutus zeutus, assembly GCA_018249095.1. Classification (NCBI taxonomy): domain Eukaryota; kingdom Metazoa; phylum Arthropoda; class Insecta; order Lepidoptera; family Hesperiidae; genus Zeutus; species Zeutus zeutus. Next base: position 3,135 of record DWJW01000067.1, on the reverse strand, counting down.
AGAGTTTCAGTCTTCAGTGGTAATTAAAATCTGTGTTGAACCGATCTACTATTGATATACCCGACAAGTTTAAATGTTAAGCACCTTACCCTGTTGTTATATCAGTGTTGTGATGCAATAAATAGTAGACATAGTATACCTGGCTATCTGTACACTTCGGAGGTAGCAGTTAACCGCATCGTTGGGTGTTTGGATATTCGAATAATAATTGTGATTTGCTTAGAAATTGTGATAATTTACAAATGTGTTTAAATTGAAACACTACAATGTGTTCGATATACAATAAACAAATGACGTACAACAAAATTCAGTTATAGATATAATGTTCTCATCAATGTTTATTGCAGAAGGTATTTACATGGGTTGCATTTTCCATGACACGAACAATATTCCTGTAACTCTGCTTGAGTTATCTTAAGAGATATCCTTACAATTTTATGTTGCTACTATTAAATTTTTGTTAATTCTATAGCGGCATTCCACTTAACAACTGTTGCCATTTATATTTTACAAACATACGGAGCGGAACAGTATAAGATCATAGTTGCTCCGATCTATAAGTGGAATGCAGGGTAAAATAGTAAATATCTAGGCATGCATCGATGCAACGATAAGATGAAGGATATTAAAAGAGACGTGGCTGGCATCGTTCCAGTCCATTAACCTATGAACCGTGTTCATATCCAAAATTTACATATTGGTGGGCGAGCTCGTTAGACTCTAAGCTTGACGTGTGGGAAACGATTGTCAGAGAAAGAGTTTTGTAAATATTTTTTTAATAAAAAAAAATTATTAGGAAATTTTTTAAATGTATTTGGAGTTTTTGCAAAAATACTGATAGCGTAAGTGATGTTGGTGTGCGTGCGTGTGTGACGAACGTGATTGTGATTGTGTGCGGTCGCTCGTTCGACTGTCAAATGATCATCGCATTGAATCCCAGTTGTTTTAGCGTACCATTTCAGTGACATGGATGTGATAATTGTGATTGTGTATGTAGTTGTACTAACATTTAGTAGGCCCCATTTCAAACTGAGCTTGACGCATTCGAATTGTTTGTAATGTTTTGTTGGGAATGTACATAACACAGATCAACATGTAACGGATCATTTTTGACGCATTTTTTTAGTATAAACGCCATAAATAAGTCGATATCCTGAACAAAGGTATTCAAGTGTTTACATTTTCATCCACTAGAGATGGCAGGCCTTATTCTATCCTACAAAACTATTTGTATGTAAATTTTATGAATTTTGTGCAGTTCTTTAGTCCATTTGAAAACGAAGTAGGCTGATTTCACCATACCTTCGTTTGTAAATTGCCCTAAAAAAATTATATTCAAACGCAGCTTCGTTTCCTGATATGATGAAATATAATGGGCTCGTTTAATTTTACCTTAGTTTGTAAATTGCCTATTTTATATACATTAATTATGTAGGTATTGATTATGTTTACATTGAGATAACCACATCGATTGTAAATAGTTACTTTTCTTATTTGTTATACAGCAGTTGCTTTGTAAATTAGTAAATTACTTTAAGTGGGTTTTGCTTATTATTATCATGATCGGTTATGTCGTCATGTTCTCTCGCATATGCAAGTTATTATAACATGACACGAGTAATATCTGGCTTCCATAGATGATTGTAACTGATTTAACAAATATTCTATTGGTTAAATTTATAAATGTTGACTGCAGCGATCAATTGTAACTCTCGTAAGGGTATGTTAAGGTTTATTTTACATTGTGAACGCTTCACTGTCTTAAGCTACTTAGACTCCTTTGTACTGTAATATACAGATGTAAGAATGTATATTTTTTATATTCATAGCCTGTTTTCTAAGCTGATATGGACTCTATTGATAAGGCGGCAAGTGCGTGTGTCGCGTGTCCTCGGCGGTCGAGAGGCCGCTGGCCATTTTTATTTTAAGTCCAACGTTTAAAATTTCCTTTGGATTGTTGTTATTTATAAGATTTTAATAATGCTGTTGATATTGCCGAGATTTTGTGAACTGTCGTTTTATGATCTGTTGAGTATATCATTACTAAGCACAATGTAATATATACAAATAGATACAACTAAATATAGTAGGTACTTAATATAAATTTGTTTTTGTTATTAATTTCACTCTGTAAAACTGTCGAAGTTAAAGGTGATGGTTGTCAGTATTATCGGCATATTGACTGTATTATTTATTTACAAAATGGCTGTTGAAATTAAATTTTAAGTTACGGGCTTACTCTGCTGGCGTCCGTCTGATCTCTGCCTCTGTTCACCTTCTCCGTTGTACCGATGTAATCCAAGAAAATACTGAACAGTAATGAATAAATAAACAGACAAATTAACTTTAAAATTTATTTTTGCAATAATAGTAGAATGAGATAGATATCCATGTATGTATGTATGTATAATTTTTATTTTAAAATATTTAATCCTTCACGTGATCGAGTTTTCTATAGTTTAGAAACGAGTTAATCCTACGTTTGACCGGTGAGTACCGAAAATTTTATACTTCACTGTGGTATTTTAAACGTTTGCCTTTATGGAAGCTTCGTATGTAGTCATTCGGGAAAAGAAATTCTGATTATATTCGGTCTGTCGTTTGCAACGTCGGTACGAGGTCACCGCAGTCCACGTGTTTCTATCAGATGTAACATTGTAATACAGAGTTTGAGCGAATATTATTGTACAGGTGTTAATTAAGCGGGTCGTTTGTGCAACCATACAGGCGAGTCGGGCCACTAGCTGCAATTGGACTGTTTACTTCGAAATTATCACCCGGATCTTTATATCGCGAGCCCATTTCACCGCGTATCGTTGGACAGACAGACATCTATCGTGTACCAAATAATATAGAAAATTATAATATAGAAAAATATTTTTTGGTTTTAATATCGCTGTGTTAAATATATTCGTGACCCCTCGATGGTATAGTGTTGCCGCACTAGCAAATACTTAGAAAGTTTCATTTTTTTTAAGTTGATCGACTGACCTCCTGATCTAGGGGTTAGTGACCCTGACTACTAAACAGGTTGTGGGTTCGATTCCCACCCGGGATAAATGTTTTTGTGATGAACACACATATTTATTCTGTCTCGTAAGTTTATCTATATAAGAATGTATTTAGAAATATATA
>DWJW01000066.1:0-10441 GCA_018249095.1 Zeutus zeutus | reverse complement strand
GATAAACATACATATATATTTGTAAATACATACTTAAATAGATAATTTTACACCCGGACACAGAAGATTCGTGCTCATCACACAGATATTTGGACCGGGTGGTAATCGAATCCACGACCACCGGTTTAGTAATCAGGCTCACTAACCACTAAACCAACAGGCTAGTCAAGAAGACATGTAATTATAATAAAAAATAATAGAAACCCATAGTTGTCCCGTTTCCTCCAAAATCCGAAGATACAAAACTTCACGTTTGCCTCTGACGAAACTTTCTCCTTGGAAGAGCCTATCGTACGCTTAACACTAAAACGTCACGGCACTTCTTCACGACAACTGTATAAAGAAACTACACTCGCCGTCGTGTCGAACAAGACATAGGTGTGAATTATTTACGTCCATCCCTCTTTGTCTCGTTAAAAGTGTGCCCTGGCCTCCGCCCTTTGTTCTAAGGCAAACAGTGTCAGATGTCAGCGGATAATGGGCTATTGTGCTCGGTATCCGGACCGACTTACATTCTGACACGGTCGATCATTACAATTATATATTTACTACTTAAACATAACACCTTTTGAACGACATTTTGAAGGTGGTAGAACCCTTCGTGGTTCGTCTCCAGCGGCACCACCACACCTATTTCTGCCTCATAACGGCAGTGTTGTGTTGTTTGAAGGGTGTGGTAAGGGAGAGATACTTATACGATGCATTCGAACTTAGTCCTTGGGGCTAGCAATGCACTGTGGCTATCTTCAGGTAGGCATACAATCCTATCTGGTGTTGATTACAGATGTCCATGGGAGGCAGTAACCACATACTATCAAGTGGACTGCATGTTCGTTTGGTACTTCTATTTTCAATAAAAAAAAAACCCCTTAAATTTAATTTGAAGCGAACGATGCATATGATTTTTCGAAGTGATGTGCGTATTAGAAATTAATTATCACTTGCTTTGACGGTGAAGGAACACATCGTGAGAAAACTTGCACACCTAAGTTTTATAAAAAAAAAGCTTTCGGAGGTGTGTGAAGTCTACTAATTCGCACTTGGTCAGCGTGGTGGACTATGGCCTAACCCCTTTCTCTCTTTGAAGGAGACTCGTGCCCAACAGTGAGACAGTAATGGGTTGTTGATGATGTTGATACGATGCAGAATATTTTCCATTGCCTGTTTAAATTTCATGTTTGAATTCATCGCGACTCCGGTTTATTGCAACTATATTTGCCTACATCCCTTTTCGTGTCCTAGTGCTGATCACGACTCTCCATATAACTAGAAAAGGTCTGAACCATACCCATGGATTGGTCAACGCGTGTCAAATGTTTTAAGTCGCCGATTCTCATGGGCGAGTCATTCTCATTCCAGCGAATTAAGACTGCTATCCAATAATAACGATGGATACACGTGGCATTTGAGGAACGGAACTTTATATGAAATTTAGCCGCTTGCGGTCACTCATCGGATTGCCGATCGCGCCTAACGTTGCTTAATTTTGTACGTCGGTTGCAATGTGCGCAAGCTGCAGTGCGTTATAAATTATTCAACTAATCTAACTTACATATTTAAAATGTATCCGAGTGTAGTTGCGACCATCGCTTCTTGACTGGCCTCTTGGTGCAATAGTTAGTGACCCTGACTACTAAACCGGAGGTTAAGGGTTTGATTCGCACCCAAAAAAAAAATTGTGTGATGAGTACGTGTAAAATTATCTATTTAAATATGTATTTAGAAATATATAAGTTTGTTTATCAGCTATCTGGTCGCCATAACACAGGCTCTGATACTTTGGGTTCAGATGGCCGAGTGTGAGTTGTCTCAAATTATTTAAAAATATTTACAAAATATCGCTGCGTTTCTTTACATTTCCGCAATACACCGTGTATACGTGTATTATGTATTAATTCTATGTATTTACTTGAGAAGTTCTGCGTAAGACCTGGATTGTTAAGTAAAGAAATGTTCCCTCTTGTTTCCAGGGCTCCCGAGATCCTCATGGGCGCGAACCACTACACGGCGGCGGTGGACGTTTGGTCGGTGGGATGTATATTCGGCGAACTTCTCGGTAGACGCATACTCTTCCAAGCGCAAACTCCAGTACAGCAGGTATCATAAACATGGGCTAAATCATGTTTATTGTTATACAAAAAATAAATACATTCTATGTCCAAATGACATGCGTAGTTGTTGATAGAAAACAAAAAAATATGTATTAATTTAGTGTTATAACATTTCAGTGTTACAAAAAATAGTAAATCAATTTATTGCCTCTGATTAGTGAACAATACAAAAGAGGATATTTAATCGCAGATATTTTAATCTAATGTCGAGTTTATCGTGATACAATAATTATGTTTCCTTTGGTGTTTCCAGTTGGAGTTGATAACGGAGCTCCTCGGCACGCCGTCGCTGGAGGACATGCGGCACGCGTGCGCGGGTGCGCGCGCCCACATGCTCCGCCGCGCGCCGCGCCCGCCCGCACTCGCCGCGCTCTATACCCTCTCCGTGCAGGCGACGCACGAGGCTGTACACTTGCTCGCTCAGGTTAGAGGAACACTTACATTCCAGCCTCGAGCTCTTGAACATTCTTCCTCAAAACATACATCACCTTCCATAAAGCTAGCATTCTGAACACATGCAGAATAGACAATTTTGTCTATGGATACAAACTCACCAACGATTGCGCTCGGCTAAGTTGTGCACAAAAGTATACAATTTACCTCTTTTTGGGAGAAAAAGTAAAGGGAGTAAAATAATAATAATAACAGTAACAACACGCTAGCCTTGACGCTCTCCAAATGCCATTGTCTTCGTGGTTTATCTCCAGTGGCACCACCGCTACATCTATTTCTGCCTGATAACAACAGTATCAAGTGCAGTTGTGTTCTGGTTTGAAGGTTGTGGTAAAGGAGAGATACTTATACGATTCCAACTTAGTCCTCAGAAGCAGCAATGCGTGTTAGGCTATCTTTAGGTATGACCCCAATCTTATCCTGTGTTAGATGCCCATGGGCGGCCGTAACCACTTACTATTAGGTGGAATGCATGCTGGTTTGCTACTTCTCTTATATAGAAAAAACTTGTAAAACTATTTTTTTTACTTTAGCATTTTGGAGAATTATAATACACTTACCATTAGATCGACATTCGTGCATTCATATACAAACAGGAGAATAATAATACAAGAGGAAACTGGCAAGAGCTGAAGAATGAAGAAGGAGAAGTTCGTCAAATGCCATCGTGCAAGAAAGCTATGGCGTGTGCCTCTGTAAAGGATGATAGTAATGAGCCCGCACTCCGTAGCTTTCTAGCAAGGTGACACTACTCTGCGTGAATGTCACGAGAAAAAAAACCGCGTCTAAAGCAACGTAGAAAGCCTAAGAAAAATAAGGATTAATAAAGCTTCTTAAATATGTAATGACAGGCAGTGCTGCCTATGTAACCTTTTCTAATTGTGGTACCGTTATGGTAATCTTTCAAGTGGATTATGTTACGTTATGTTATATTTTACTGCTGGGCGTGATTCTCCCCATAGTCGGGAGCAGCTGGGTAGGTACTCCAGCACGCTCTTATGCGAACTGGTGACGAAACATTCAGGTTGCTAGTCTTTGTCGGAAGTTTTGGAACCGTTCATAAGCCTTCCGTTATGGCTTAACGACTACTATTCCATAATGATAACTGATACTAAAGTCTCGACGTGCCCTCCGAAGTACAGAAATGAGATTTAGCCTCTAGTTATCACTCATAAATTATGTGACAGCACCTAATTTTGTGTAGTGTTTTATTTGTGTGTCGTTTCAGCAAAAACTGCTATTGCTAAATATTCTACTGTAATCTTCCCGATTCGCATTCTTGCCGTTTACTCGTTGATCACTGATGACTTTCGGGCAATCTTCTCGATCTGCGTCTCTAGATGCTGGTTTTATGTCGATGATCACTGATAACTAACAGTTAATCTTCTCTATCCGCGTTCCCAGATGTTGGTGTTACATTGATGATCATACACGACTAACAGACAATTTTCCCGAACCGCATCGTCAGATGTTGGTATTATGACGATGACTACTGACGACTAATGGGCAATCTTCTCTATCCGCGTCCCTAGATGCTGGTTTGACGTTGATGATCACTGACGACTAACGGTCAATCTTCCTGATTCGCCATCTCAGATGTTGGTGTTACGTCGACGATCACTTACGACTAATGGGCATTATCTCTGATTGGCCTCCCCAGATGCTGGTGTTCGATCCGGCGAAACGGATCTCCGTGGTGGACGCGTTGGCCCACCCGTACCTGGAGGAAGGACGGCTGCGGTACCACTCGTGCATGTGCAAGTGCTGCTATAGCGCGCCGCCCGCCGCTCGCCACTATTCGCCCGACCTGGAGCCGGTCGCGCCGCACGCCTTTCACGACGGTTGGGAGCGGAAACTCACTTCGGTTCATCAAGTCAAAGGTATTCGGTCGACGGCGTGGAAACGGTAGAATTAATTTCATCATTATCAACCCATTACTGTCCCTCTACTGGGCACCGGTCTCCTCGTAGATTGAGAAGGTTTGAGAAGGATCCACCACATTGACCAAGCGTGAATTGGTAGATTTAATTTACTTATAGACAATTTGCCTACGACGTATTCGTTTTTGGTCCCGAAGAATTAATTAATGGTACATTTAGCATTACGGTAAAGTTGTTACGGTAAAAACGGTTGAATTGTTTTGCTAACGACTTATTTATTTCAGTTCCAAACAGTTTACTAGTGGAGAATTTGATATAAGTGTAGTATAATTATTTTATTAACTAAGTATTAATTCAGTTTCGAAGATGTTACCAGTAGAGTATTTAAAATTGGTGTATTTAATAGGATTATTTCACTAACATTATATTTGTTACAGTCCTAAAGAATAAGCTAACGAAGAATTTGATATTAGCGTAGTGGCTTTATTGTACTAACAACGTATTCATTTCAGCACCAAATAATTTACTAGTGAAGAATTTGACATTGTAATAGAACTATTATTTTATTAACTATGTATTTATTTCGGTTTCGAATCATTTATATTGATTTATAAATTAAAAGAGCAGAATTTCGTCCATCAAAATCCACTGGAAAGTTTCAACAGGGCTCATCGTTCCAGTCTCAACCGGATGGTGCATCTTTACCCTACATATTTATTAAAATGTTTATATAAAACTTCGTTACATAGTTTAACCAAACGTCTATCTCAATTCCAGAGGAGATTCACAAGTTCATAGCGGAGCAGCTCCAAACGTCCCGGGTGCCTTTATGCATCAACCCACAATCCGCGGCGTTCAAGAGCTTCGCAAGGTAAGGCGCCGCCACCAACAACCAACCGCAACCAACCGCAACCAACCGACACTAGGTGAATTCTTTGCGATACGTAACCTAACACGCTCAGCTATAGCGACCACCCGCACCCATGATGGGCCACGCCAACCCCCCCACGGCGTATAGACAACACGGACTTGCGTTGCGTACAGCGCTCAAGCGTTTGTACGTGACCGTGTCATTAATTAGAAGTAATTCGATCGATTAGTAGGTTTTGTTATTAATATCATAACCGGCGATTCATTTTTTTAATGCTACCTTTGCCTCTATTTCATGATCATTAAATACGAGTAGCTGTAGTGTATTTAGGATACATTTACATTCCCGTGCGCTATGTATCGATGAATATTTTACCGTGTTGTCTACACGTCACATGTTTGTAAATAAAGATGAATGAATTAATTGATATATCAGATTAAAACCAAAACGGTCATCACAACTACGTGTGGCACGGTGCGATCTGTTAGTGCGTGCACGTATGTGTCCACGGCCTTACGTTACCTTGCATTACCCGTAAATGTTCCACGTGTCAAGCAACCTCGACGCGTTCGATGTTAGAAGTTAAATTAGTATTAGGTGGTCGCAGAAGTTAGCCTATGTCGACATCCCGCCTCCCCTCCCCTCCCACACCGCCTTCAGTAGTTTTGTTTTGCAGTGTAGGTAACAGTACTTTTGTGCCTTATTTTTATTTATTGTAACACAATAACTTACGCGTCCGTGGGCCGACTTTGCCGGCGCCCGTTCTGTGCATGGGTTTACGATTTTGTTTCTCTCCGTTTCACTTCACTCTTGTTCTCCTAGCTTCGGATATCCGTTTGAATCTCGTTTTTGTATCGAATTCACCGCAGAACTGCTGTTATCAGGCAAAATCAACCCTCTTGAAATGGTGGTGTCTTCCACGCTTCTCCGTAGAATACCGCACCGCTGGTGACGAGAGTGTAGTTGTAATAACGTTCTGCTTTTTTTTTCTGTGTGTTTGCGGCAGCTATAGAGCGAGTTCGAAAGCAAAAGTTTGTTCCCCTTTCAAGACTGCGGCAAAAATACTACTGCTATCGCCGGTGATATTTCTGTGCGCTGCGTAGCCCCAGCCAGTAAGCGCTCACCGCACGCCATACTTGTGTTGTCCATCCACTTTTAGATTGCGCGGACGCAGCTCGATAAAGCAACACATATTTACAACAAGTTATATACAAATTCCTTTAGTTAATTTGTATAGATTAGATAGATTGATTAGATAATAATACTTTGCCTTTATGTACCATTAAAACTGTTAGTCACTCAAATATTCAGTTTAAAAAAAAATGATCTACAGTGACTAATTAATTGAATTTGTTTTGGCGACGATTTTGATTTTGAAAATACATATTTTTTAATATAATTGAAAGTTGTTTCTTAAAAATGAAACTTAAACTGCTGCTATGCTTATAAAACTAATATTGTTAAACAAATATAAAAAAAACAACCAGATGTCATTCATTTAACACCACAATAATGAAGAGTGAAATTTCGATAAGCGATTATACCTACTGTTGCGTTGTCGCGCGGCGTCGTAATTTCAAAAGGGTTGATCATTGGATAGCTCGCCCCGCCCCCTCCGGTTCGGTTGCAAACGTTGCAATGCATGCATCCCATTTTTTGTGGTTCCCTACCATTTTTTTTTTACTTACGATTGGTATATGATAGCTTCTTCGTCATAGATTATAAAAAAATATCGTCACTGCAATATTAGCTCTAAAGTTTTATTTAAATCTTTGCTCTAACTTTATCTTAATATTATTAACATTCGCAACGATATATTTGATTACTGCTGCAACATAAGCAACATATTCAGTCAGTGCTATAACATTAATTGCGACGTATTTGATCGTTGGTTTAACATTAACTGCAAATATTTTATTCGTTGCTCTGACTTCAACATTAACAATATAAAAATTAGCAACATTGTAGTTGATGACTGCTGCAACATAAGAACATATTCAGTCATGGTTGCAACATGAACTGTAACGCATTTGACGATTGCTGCAACATAAGCAATATATTCAGTCATTATTGCAACATCAGCTGCAACGTATTTGATTGTTGTTGCAACATTAGCGGCAACATATGAAATCATTGCTGCAACATAATCAACATATTTAGTCATTGTTGCAATATAAGTTTGTGCGAAGTATTCTGTTGCTGATATATAAGCCTTGTTAATATTAAACATAATAATTAAAATGAGAAGGAAAATAACATAGACTTTAAAGTTTTGGTCGTTTTGACTTTTTAACCTTAAGTGTTTAACTTTTTTATAAAATAATAATAATCTGTTATTTAAACTAAAAGAGCTGTCATATACCTAATCAAATTGTGTTTTTCCAAGTTGAAAGTAAGCAATATACAACATAGAATGTTTTGGGAGACGGCTTGATTCCGAGTGTATGTTATTGTGGGCCAAACTGCCACAACAGACTATGGGCTTGTAGTTTCCAAAAATATACTTTACGTCGTTAGCAACAAGGTTATTTTTCGGGAACTCTTGCAACCTGTTCTCTGTTGCGGCAATGTAGTGCATGCGTAGATACAGTGAGCACTATGCCGAGCACTTGGTTGTGGTGATTTTTTTAATTGTTTCAATCATGATGTAGTTAAATGAGTAGAGATTTGATTTGTGATGCAGTTTTGCCGTTGATGCTCTATTTTTATTGACATAGACATTTGGTTTTAAATTCAAATTCCAAAATTGAAATTTAAATATGCATGATCCAACATATCTATTGGTGCGTCCGATTGTATCGAGGGTTATATGAATGCTTTATTGACGAAACGATTTTATTGATTACTTAACGGGGACAAGTACACATGCTTTTGGTTTAATCTTTATTGAATAAATAAACAAAATTACCGGGATATGTCTTGTAATTTTAAAAGTTTATTGTGGGATAAATATAAATTGCATGCGAGGAATTATCGCGTTTTCATTGAGGAAAAATGGATATGTATCAAAATTTCTTTCATTTTGTCATAAGAAAACTTGTGTACAATTGAAATAATAATAATAAAGCGTTACGCATAGGTAACGCGTCGCGGTAATAACGTAGCGACATATACCTCGTGACGATCGGACGCGCCGAGTGGCGTGGGTGTGGGTATCACTTGCGACACGGCGACTAATCGCGCGCGACACGCGGCACGTTGCAGCTCGACAGTCGCGCACCCGTCCGAGCTGCCGCCGTCGCCGCACCAGTGGGAATGACGCGCGACCGCGCGCGGCTGCCACAAGCGACGCGCCCTCTACGCGGACACGCGATAGCCGCTCGTTGGTAGTGCGTACGCCTAAAGCTGGCACGGTCACGACACGCGCGTTTCGGGGATATCGGTGTTGGAAAATGCAATAAAACACGCGCCCAACAATGTGCGGTTTGAGAATGTGGGTGTTGAAAATTGATAATATATGTTTCGCGTTGACTGAACATAATAATGTGTTTCATATTATTTATTATCAATATAGAAAACGAGAGTACAGTAGACCTGCGTTAAGCTGACAAATGTTTTGCAAGCCAGCGTTCGATGAACGAATTCTACCTCATGTCGTTCGTAACTTTTTTGTAAAAAGAGTAGTTACGTTATAAAGCAATAAATAACTTATATGCTTATAAAAATGTAAAGAACGAATCTATATGTATTTTTATAACATATAATAAATACATGGGTCATAGTGATTTAAACGATATAAAAAGCATAAGGCTTATTATATAAAATTAACGTCATTATCAATATGCAATACATTCGTAGAAAATGCTTACAATGCATTGACGGAGATTTGTTGTAAGTTTTTTTATATACTGTTATAGGCATGTAGGATTATACGTACCGTACTAGATAGGGACCGGTTTACCGTAGGTCTACTCTAGTTATCTCTGTCACGCTCGTGAACGTACGAGCGTGCGAAAGTGATAGACAGCGCTTATGACGCGTTGCGGTGTGACGTCATTCTTCGCGATTATTCACAGACGCTATACGAACACCAAGTGTACGTTTGTGTGCGTGTACGTGCCAGCTTCAGGTGACCAACGTATACACGACGCGACAAATTATGTCGCCGCTCACACGAAACGCACTCGTTGGTATTATCGGGATTGACAATGGAGCTACTGTTGAGCATGATTTTTTACGATATATCTTCAAACTACTACTGCTCAAATGCTGGAATCGCAGACGATATTTCCTAGACGCATCGACAATATTGTATTGTATTTGTGTGTGTGTGTAATTGGAATGTCCGATGAGTGTTATTGTCAATCGCGATCGATACCAGCAACGGAATTTTGTGTCGTATGTGACAGCTTATAATATACGACACTGCACATATACAGAACATACCTACATAAATATACGGCACTTAACTCTCACATACATCAGACTTGATACAGGTCCTTGTATAAAATCGTACGTAATATATCACGTATAGCCATAGAATGATAATCGTATTTCATACCTGTTTGTATTGTATTTGGTACGCTTAGTATTGTATTCCGTGGAATATGTAATTTCATTATGCTGAATATAAATTGTACTTAAAATTACATATTAATATTAGATATAGGTATATAGAATATTTATGTTCTAATCCAGAAATAGGTGTGGCGGTGATACCATTGTTAAACTATGAAGGCAATACAGAATTAATCTTAAATCAAACAGCATACCGGTACCACCAAATTGAATCTACTGAATTAGTGGCAATCAAGTTGCTTATAACCCATCGAAACGTCCCAAAACTATAATTAAATATCCCCATCTTTACTATAACGTTTCCGTGGTTACAAAATAGTTTCTTGAAGGTATTCAATTTATATTCATTATAAAATATGGCCGTGCGTTTCATGATCTCGAGTAGGGAGTTTCCATAGACACGGGGTTGCTAAGGTGACTCCAATTGCCTCGGCATCCGACGGGTTTCAGTGTTGTTTGGCCCAAGGTTTGAGAAATATAAAGGAATTCTCTTAAATTTTATCATCATTCATCGTATCAACCTATTACTGTCCCACTGCTGGGTACGGCTCTCCTCTCAGAGTGAGAAGCGTTTAGGCCATAGTCCACCACGCTGGCCCAGAGCGGAT
>DWJW01000065.1:0-10443 GCA_018249095.1 Zeutus zeutus | reverse complement strand
TAAGAAAAATATAGTAATAAATGGCAAGCTTAACCGTCCCCTTAGGCCAATATAAAACAAATATATTTTATTTAATGCGAAAAAGAGGATTTCTGGTATATTTGACACATATTCCAAATTATATATATTCATATAATCAGTACCAACTGAAGATTACCTATTCTAAGACCTTTGTTTGACCTATGCCTTTATCATCCATCCGTTTGGTAATACAGCCGTGCCATCAATCAGGTGGCTGCAGCAATCCATTACAGAAAATAATATAATTAATTACGATTTACCGAGTTATTATCTATATTTAGTAATAGTATAATATAGAGTAGTAAACTACTACTATTCACTAGTATTTTTATAAAATTTATGTCCAGCCATTTCTTGTAAATGTATAATAAACAATTACAATGTCACTTTGTAACGAAGAGCTTATAGTGACGCGGAGGAACATTGTTATGGATATCGTACGATAATTTTATTATTCTTTTTGTAACGACCGCAGCTAGTTGAGTAACGATTAGCACAAATTATGCTTAATTACGACGGCTACATGGTATATGTATGACTTGTAATTAGATAAATATTAAAAAATAGTGAAAGTAAACTATGGCGGCTTAGTATGGATGGATATTTAAAGGTCACACATTTTTTATATGAACGTAAGATATAATTTGTATAAGCCTTTAATCCTAACTGGAAATCAATTTCTATCAATTAATCTACTCAAAATCATCATCAGACAACGCACAACTTACACCGGTGATTGGTTTTGTGATCGATAGTCAAAAAGCACGCCTTTCTAAGCTAACAGAAAATATTTTTGAAAAGCTTGAGGGATGAATTTTCAAAAATATTTTCTAATAGGGGATTATATTTAGTAATAGTAATAGGGGATGAAATATTGTATACTTATAACAGGCTTTCATCTACTTACTATCAGATTCTGTGATATGTTTAAGAATGAACGCAATAACGTTTCCTGTATTCTAAATAAAGTTATAGTCCAATATTTATAATTATGTAAATGTTTGTTAGTCACACGATATTATTATTTTTTACCTTGTTTTCCTTATAATATTTTTGACCTGGCAAGTTAGTAATATATTATAACATCACGACATTGATCGTGTAAGACAAATGTCTCATATACCTAAACATAATCTGATATATTTTAGCATGATATGATTACTAATAATAAGTAAAAACAATACCAATTACAATTTCGACAACAGTTATCATTTCCAAAACGATATATCAGTCTTAATACATTAGAGATGCCACAATCTACACTAGTTCTTCTATAAAGTCTGCTATCCTCAACACTTACCGGATCACGCGCATGTTTCTGCATTTACATATAATCGAAAAGTCTCTACCTTCTGCGCTTGGCTAAGGCCCGCGCAGGTGGATAAACTTTACACTTCAAAAGGGAGAACAGAAGCAAAATAGATTGTAATAATACTATTTAGACATACAGGCGGAGGTATATAACCTATTAATAGTTATTGAATTATAGTTGTAAATGAGTCAAAAATTATATTATTTTCGACGAGCAGATGCCATTTTGGTCATAGGAACCTAGTTTACGTATGCTAAGTCGTGCAATTTGCATAGGTACGAACATACCCTGACTAAATTTACTTGTTGGCTACCGACCATCTGTAATTGCACCTGTACAGTATATTTATATATAATCGTATTAGTCATTTGTGCACCTTTAATCTTCAACGAATTATATTGTGTCTGTCCGTTGTTTATGAATGACCACTCGTCAGTCGCATGCGATAAGTATATAGGTGTGAATCGAGCGCGTGTGTGATCGAGGATGAGGTGGCACGGCGACATCCGTTGCGCGAAGTGATTCATTTCAGCAAGAGTAAGTGCGCCAGCGGGCTGAGCAGCGCACCGGCCGCATGTTTTCCGCTGCCATTTCTTGGAACCGCTACAGTAATCTTTGTTATGTACACTACATCCAATTAAGTTCACCCACGTCCTCCCTATTTCCACGCTGGCTTGCAACTAGTCGCTGTTGATCAAATCGATTGCCAATTTCAAGAGAATCTGACACTTAGTAACCGAATGTAACTGATTTATTTCAGCAGCGAAGAGTACAAGCAGTAGCACGACAACAGATCCTCTGGGACCCTTGCCCGATGGTTGGGAACAGGCGACGACACCAGAAGGAGAGATTTACTTTATAAATCACGCCGCGCGTACAACGTCCTGGTTCGATCCAAGAATACGTAAGTTATGCCTATGGACTAAATGTATTATTTCAGAATTACCCAGTCATTTGTTTTTTTTTATTTGTCGTGAGGTGCTGTAATAGCTTTATACCTCATTACTGTTTTCTTGTAAGTACTTTGTATAATATAATTTTCTCTCGAGCAATAAATGCATCACGAGCCAAGTACCATAACAAAGAAATGTCGATTAAGTAGATATCTCCCGTACCATAGCGTTTAACTCGCGGATATTTCAATGAGTAATTTGCCTTATTAGGTAGTGTAATATTGGCATTTGAAAAATGTATATATTTTAAAGGTGACAGAATCTTTTATGTTCTTCAACTGTACGACTAGACTGCAGTCACGACAGGTCGAACAGCACGTCTCTATGTGCATTATAGAAGCAGTGTTTCCACTGCTCGGTTTGAAGTGTGTGGCAAGATAGGATTACTAATATGAGGTATTCTAACTTTGGTCTCAGTAGTGGCACGTCTGTCATT
Source organism: Zeutus zeutus (assembly GCA_018249095.1). NCBI lineage: Eukaryota > Metazoa > Arthropoda > Insecta > Lepidoptera > Hesperiidae > Zeutus > Zeutus zeutus. Next base: position 7,721 of record DWJW01000065.1, on the reverse strand, counting down.
GATTTCTAATAGACATCGTATACTTTTTAGATTATAATTTACACATCTATGAGCTGCATTAATTATTGTCATTAAGTCGAAACGATGAATGTCGTCTGCTACATCTTTCCATGAAAAAAATACAGAAAATATATTACGATCGTTGTAGGTATGGCTGCAATTCTTGGTATTATACTGGCTCGGGTCTTTCCCTACGAATGGGGTAGGCTCGGTAATTAACACGCTGCTCTAATATTGATTAGTGGAGGAAGGTAAAAGTTAGTGGCCAACATGTGTCGATTGTTTCTAAATCGTCTATAAGGTATTAAGGAATAACTGATTATAACAATCGGGACCGACGGTTTAACTTGTTCTTCGAAGCACGGAAGCGTGCGTGAAGTTTGGTCACTAGCGAATACCCATCCAACTTCTGATCGCGCTCGACGTTGCTAATTTTTGAAGATCGTTTATGATTGATCTACAAAAGCTGTGCTCGGGTCCTCATTGATCAGTGTTTATTTAAATGTATTTTGTAATTTATTAATTTTCAGTTAGGTTGGATATGTTGGTCGCACAATTGGTTTATTTGTCAAAATTAATGTGCGATTTGGGTTACTTGCGATGTCGCACTGCGATAGGATACTGTAGTTACAGCTTCGTGTTGTATCCTAATTTGATATTAATTGTTTAAATGTTTTTTTTTACGATTATGCCGCCATCATTCGGTTGTTAGAAGGCTAGTTCGTTTGTCAGCAGGGTGGACCACGAGCAGAGGAGGTTGAATTTTTGCCCATGAGTTGTTATCCTCTTATGCCTCTCCTTACACCCCGATTGTCATATATTTTGGTTAACCTGAATATGTGTGTTTGGTTTGATTAATCGTATTTATTTTAGTTAACCTGTTGATGTTGTTTTCCAGCACCACAGTTGCAGCGCACGCCGGGCGCGGGCGCGGGGCTGGCGGGCGGCGGCTGGGCCAACGCCACGCTGCAGGCCTGCCAACAGAAACAACGCCTACAGTCACTACAGCGGGAGCGGGAACGGCTCAAGCAACGCCAGCAGGAGATAAGACTCCAGGTAGATGTCAACTCGTTATTAACGTTTTTTATGACAGTCCGAGCTATTCATAAATCAGACAGCGCGAAATGTGAGATTAAATTCTTAAAAGGGGGCTAAGTGTTTATTATACAAGGACAGTATATTAAGTTTTAATCATTAGTCGGTATTGTTTAAATAATTAATGCTAAATTATATAAAACGTACTCATCGGAGACATCGTTGATTGTTGAAATATTACAAATAAATTTTAACACAATTAGATCAATCGTTTAGTCCTATTATTTAATATCTATTACATCTCTATTAGTTTAGCATATAGTATATAACTATCTATAGTCGCTATGATATATAGTACCCAATATATTCACTATAGTATGTAGTATAGTTCTATCACATACCTGTCCTGTAGGTTATGGTAAACGTTGAGCTAGTTTAGATCGGCACCTAAATAAATATCTGCGATTAATTATGTTATGGAATACACCTCACTAGGTTCTTGGCTTATATATCTCGTCAATCCGACGACCTCTAATAACTTGATATTGGAAGATAAGCTACATAAGATATTTCATTTACGGCTAACCAAGGGCATAAATTGTGATTAATTTGAAATAACTGCGAATGATTATAAAACTGACAATTCTACTGAAGTTAACTTCGGCTATACGGCGTTAGCGGGTTTTGGTCTATTTACGGGACACCTTTTATATATCTCAATAGTTACCGGTTCGTTAACGGTGACTTAAAAATTCTGAAACGAGTATTAACAACGTAAGCGCGTTCACCGTGAAATAAAAAACGAAAACATGATTATATATGCTCAATGTGCATGAAAATTTCCCCAGCAGGAATTAATGGCGCGGCAATCGTCTTCCATCGTGTCTTCGTTGGCCAACAGCACGGGCGCAGTAGGTAGCACCGAATTGCCTCTGGACCCGTTCCTATCGGGTCTGACCGACCACCAGCGACAGGAATCAGCCGACAGCGGCCTGGGAATGGCCGTGACGCAGCCCTATTCCATGCCACATACTCCGGAAGACTTCCTGGCCGGCATGGACGACCGCATGGACTGCAGCAGCGAGGCTGGGGCGAGTCTCGACACGGCTGACATGACCCTCGGCGACACGGATGATTTAGTGCCTTCGTTACAGGTATTTAATCTTATCTTATGATGTACACCTAATTCGTTTGATAAATATGGTGTCAAAACTATAATAATATAAGCAATAAAAATTTAATTAGGTATAACTCTGCTCTGTTTTTGCATTTTAGTAACAGCTCATGCTTCTATTTTCTGGTTTGAAAAAAGTGATCTTTTTCACAAAAGGGCAGTAAAAGGTTTAAGGCGCCGTAGCTTCTTTATGATAGATTTCCTACTTGGAGTTTGTTACTGTTGTTAATATCTTTTGACGACCATTTCTCAACAGGTTGTCCGAGAATATCTACATATCTATTAAATAAAAGTGAATTGCACCGCAAGTGAGAGAAACTTACCTACTTCACCAATACAATTTTGTTCAGATCGTAAATGATAACTTGACGACTTTCGAAACTTCAATGAACTTTCGATTACCTTTTTTGAAAGTCACCTTCTTTTGGAACAAGACTAAAATGATAATTTTTGTCTTCCTACGGTACTGGACTGCGGTGAATGCATGAATTGCACAAAAGTGCTAAATAATTTTCAGAAATAATCAGGTCGATTTAAATTGTCTCTTTTGAAGAGTGACACATTAAATAAATAAAAAATACGTTTTTAAAAAACAATCAGAATTATGTAACAAAACTTGCAAATATTAAACTTAAAAGCATCGAATATAATGAAATATTTAGAGACCGATTTGACCGACATGAGATAGTTGGGCTCACGCTCAAATCTACTATAACTTTGGACTTAAGTAACAATTAAGATAATAAACATAGTGATGTATAAAAATCCAACTTGGATGTTTAGGCTTCAATTCAGAGCAGACATGTAATTGACATTTTACATTTGAGAAGTCTACCGACCCTTATTTTGTCATCTGTTTCTCTTTCCAAGTAAAGTCCAGTGCCTATCATCAAGATGTTATATGATAATGACATGATGTTTTTGTTTCCAGTTGGGGGAATTTACAAATGACATATTATTAGACGACGTGCAGTCGCTGATAAATTCGACGCCGAGCAAGCCGGACAACCTGACCTGGCTGTAGGCCGCGTCGCTCGCACAATGCTCACAAAATTTCAAATTAGGTATTATTATATTAATTAGTACTTATCACTTCAGACGTCTTCAACCTCGACTGCAATGTCAGTGTCGGTGACCAAACAGTAATGGTGTACATTTCACTAGAAAAATGACAATAACTAGCGTAATGTGTGTATGCATGAACGTGGTATCATGAATGTGTCGTGTGCTTCCAATTTGTGGCAAATATATAAAAACAGTTCGTGACACATTTTTATACGATTAGTATTTTGTTCAACTTGTGACATTGTTAGGTGAACTTACTATACTACGGTGATGAAGTATGTAGTAATCGCTTAATATGTTGAATTGATTTTTACATCTTCGCATTTATTAGAATGAGATGTAATTATTAATTTAATATAATATGCACGATTCTATAGTTATGTACCTAACGAATCTATTTGCCTATTGTATATCAAAGAATGAAATTGTGTGGACTAATATACATTTTATATGTTTGTGAACTTTATATCATAATGAGGTTTGTGATTATTAATGTATATAAGGGCATTCAAAATACCAAAATCTCCGATTGAATATAAAAATGAATTTGATTTAACAAAACGTGCAACTGATGTAAAACCTTACGTGAGGGAATGAAATGAAGTTGTACAGTAATGAACTGAACTGAACAATAAAATAAAATTGATAAAGTATAAGATGAATGAACCAATGAATAAATAGGCCATGACTATCATAATGGCTAGTCATTGTAGATACTAGTTAATGCTGTTGAAGCATCCTGGAAGTAAGAGGCATCTGTGGTGTCTGCAAACCTTCTTTCCTGGTTGAAAGGAGATAAATTGCAAAGTAATTGATAAGCTAGGTTTCCGTTTTCTTTAATCTTAGAATACAGGAAATCCTATTCTTTCATAACGTAACAAACGATACTTTGAATGACGATATTAAGATTTATACTATGACTGTGAACACACCTTGACGTAACAGTGCCTTATTGTGCCTTTATAGAAATTATTTATTGTGTTTTATAATTAAGATAATGTTGCTCTATTTCTACACTTTTTATGGTCAAACTTTTGATGTATGTAATAAATATTTGGACAGAATTAAACTACTTATGTACTCGTTGTAGTAACGTGTTTTGTCTACTTACACCGTCCTTGTGTAATTTTTGGAGATTATGATTAGATAGATTAGTTTTAATTAATCTTGACATAGTTAGTTATATTGGCAACTATTACTATTAGTTATACAAATGTTTGTGTCAAAGTGAAGGGTAGTTGTTTGAGTGTATGGGTGCCGCTAGAAATAACATTAAGAAATAACCAGAGCACGAAAAGTTGCGCAGCGCAATGTGCTTCTAAAGCAATGTTTCTCAACCGCTAATGTCGGGATCCTCAATAGGGCACAAAGCGAAGTAAAAATTGTAACTACACACTTACGGCGTCGCCAATTTATTAGATCGCATTTGAATGTAACTTGATTCGCATAAAGTTTTCGAATATATTAGAGTATTCTTGTATTGTGTATCTTATTTTTTGTACTACTTGCGATTCTTACAAAGGGCCACGTGATCCCATCATGGCTGCGTCATCATTCACCTGTCCGCGACCTCCCGTTTGAGAAACAATGCTCTATATTATGAATACACATACTTGCTCGATATGTGTGTGCTGGAGCGAACGCCAACAACGTAGCGTGTGTTGTATGCTACGGCTACTTTATAGTATGTTATAAGTAACCAGTGATAGGCGGACCTATGGTAAAAGATCCTTTGATCAATATTCTGAGCCCGAGTCTTCTAGAATCAGCATACTCAACATTACTAATATACCATAAGTCTTCCTGCAATTGGCTATTAAAAGTAAATATTAATGTTCTTCTTGGGCAAACGTCTACCTTTCATGTTTCCACATATAAGAACAGGTGACGATAAACTTAACACACAATTACAAAAATAATAAAATTTTAAACGTTTGTATATGGCGTAGAGACTACGTGCTGTCTTCACCGACATCGCCCGACAATGTAGCCGTAGCGTAGTGTGCAATATCGCGAATGCTATCGTTCTTCGTATGGGGCTGACTTTAGTTGGTAGCAACTGAGAATTTACTCATTAACAATATATTTTTATCGTTACATAAATACTTTATGTAATCGTGAATCTATTCGGTTCTTTTTATCTAACCTCTAACAATCAAAATTTTGTTTTTTTTCCGAATTGTATTTAATAGCCCACCTAGTCTCTAGAATTTTACAAATCAGTTTGATTACAAAATGAACTTGAAATTAGGCTTTATAATGAAATACTACATTGAAAACTTTGCCATATTAGTGAAAGTACTTTATTCTTGTAAGACTTAAAATGTAATCGTCAGTTATGATAAATAGTAACTTGTAACTATTGTAATTAGGTGTAACGGTGCTGGGTTTGTAATACATTTTACATTGTATTATGTAGATCCATTCGTTGTACTTTATTTTGTATTTGTCGTGTATTAATTTTTATATTTCGTAAGTAATGATGCTTTTCATATTGTTCAGTTCATTATTCTCAATAGCTTTTCCATATCTTTAGAATAGATAAAATAAAGAATTGTCAGTAGTGCTGTTGAGTATGTCTTTGTTTTAATTTTTATTTTATCTCTCTGAACATTGTGTATCAGATCACGCAACGCACTATGTAGCCATCGGTGAACACCTAGCAGGGCTTCCGCAGTAACGATGTAGGAATATGGATTTAAAAGCTTTAAACGTGTTCAGTATTGTACTGCTAATTATTATACAATTTCATTTGTTAAAAATAAATGAAACAACATATCATTTAAATTTTTATATCAAAAAAGTCATAAGGTCAATGTCAAGGTTTAATAATGGGCTTGATTAGAGAGTAGTACACGACTGAAATGGTCCACTAGTCTACGTGTCCTTCTAGGGTTTGCTATAATGACATTATAAGAAACATTCCATGTTGCTAACAGTTTGCACGCAGGGCGAGTCCTTAGCACCGCTTTAACGGAATAATATTCGGAACAATATTTGAAGTGCATACTATGTGGTTTATTTCTTAAGTATAGCCTTTAATTATTTACAAACATATCTTTTTCAGTCTGACAACAGATGCAAGTTTTCTCTGTAGTGTATATAACTCTACAAGTATCAATGTTATAACAATGAAATTATGAATGTCATACAACTAATATACAATAATTTCATTGTAAATAATTTGATATTCTTATATGAACTAAATAAATATTTGTTTTAATATGCATTCTTTTTTTTCTTTTCCGATCCGTAAATATAAGTATAAACATCACAGAAAACCACGACACGCGTCATTTTAATCTTAAAATACGTAATAGTAATGGTTATTTTTTATTGTTCTTAATTGTAATTATAGCGGTTTGAAATACTGTCAGTAATTATAAGCACCTATTGAAAGTAGTTCATAATTTTATGTCAGTTACTGTGCTCTCGTTGGTATAATGCAAGATAAGTAATTCTTAGAGCGATCATATTCATATTGAGTTACCTTTGTCAGCGTTTCCTATAGTTCAGCCCGGACCCTTTGCTGCAGAAAAACAAAAATGTCAATAATAATTTTGTTTCATAAATCATTGAAGAATCTGTCTTTAAATTTGGAGTATTCTACTTTTAAATATATTTTTAATTTTCAGCCATCCTATTGGCTCTTATTTGTCATTTTAGATGAATCCTATTGGCTCTTGTATGTCAAAATTTTAGACTATATTAATAAAAGGTTTTGAATGAAACATCTAAATTCTTGTTGCTATTAATGACAATCGCCATGCAGACACAGATTTTCAACAGTGTTCGATCCTTGCTAATGCTACATAGCTATGTTTACTGTCCATATCACAGTATCCTACGGGACCAGCGTCACAATCGGCACAACTGAGATACTTGCGATTGGCAACTGTGTGCGTAAAACCTATATTCTCAAATGTATACATATTTTCCACGTGATAGAAGTCTTTGAGTGTTTCGTTCTGAAATGATGAGTCCTTTCTTGTGTCCTGCTGCATGAGTGGTAACTCTATCTGTAAAATTAAAAATATTTAATCAATCAATTGGAAAGTTTAAAAAATTTATGGAGAAATTTTTGAATGCATTAGATCCCTTTGTGGTTCGACTGGTGGAACTACTGCTACCCCTATTTCTGTTGAATATGTGTTTGAAGGGTGGAGTAAGGGAGATATACTTATATGAGGCATTCCAACTTAGTCCTCAAAGATAGCAACATATTTGTGGTAATTTTTAAGTGGTGTCTGTCACCAGCAGCTCTCAGAAGACTGATGGTTGGAAACAGATCAAATTTATTACATTTAATGAACTTTTAGTATTTATTATTATTTTTTTATTTTAGTGAATGAGTCACTTTTATGAATAGTCACAAAGGGAGAGAGTTGATTTATGGAGGTATGGAAAAAAATCAACTACACTATTTGGGTATACATGCGGCGCCGCC
>DWJW01000064.1:0-10458 GCA_018249095.1 Zeutus zeutus | reverse complement strand
ATAGCGACCAGATAGCTGATAAACATACATATATTTATAAATACATGCTTAAATAGATAATTTTATACTTAAACACAAAATAAATACTAATGCACGATATAATTGTTAGTCCCGGGTGGGAATCGAACCTACGAACTCCTGTTAGGACTCAGTGTTACTAATCGCTAGACCAAGAGGCCAGATAAATTGGTGTATGTTAATTTCAAAAAAATCCCTTTTTCTAAGTTTGTAAATTACATACGTCCTTGTTCACGGTTTGCGGCATCTATTCCGGAAAGTCTTCTACTTTTACGGATTAATCCAAGTCAAAGTTTGTTCAAGGGGAGATGTAAGGTATAAACATCTTCAAACACGTACTCTTCGTTCTTCTGTATGTAACTTATGCTGACATAGTTCTTAAATTAATATTATCCTTATAGGCGTCACCGCTGCCCACACAACGATGTCCCGGAGCCATTGTTCGATGTGGAGCACACAACGAGTGTGGTCTCCGCGTACAAACAAGACTACGACGAAAAACACGTCAGTCGTACTACCGCTGTTCATCATGAAGATCACCTTCGACTCGAAGGAGAGTTTCAAGAACCCGAGCGCCCTCGTTGGCAACCTGTTGAGCGACCCAAAGCTACAAAGCCCGAGGATAACCTCAAGCCAGAAGGCGACTTTGAAAAGAGACAACCCGAAGAATGGCGGCCAGGTGATAGAGCACCCGTTCGTCGTCCAGAAGACAACTTAAAACCAGAGGGAGAGTTTGCAAAGCGTAGGCCAGAGGAATGGCAACCAGGAGATAGAGCTCCTGTTCGTCGTCCTGATGATAATTTAAGACCTGAAGGTGAATTTACTACTCCTGAAAAACAGCCTTGGCAACCTGCTGAACGTCAAAAGCCTAAAAAACCGGAAGATAATTTGCGACCAGAAGGCGATTTTGAAAAACGTCGTCCGGAAGAATGGCGTCCTGGAGATAGAGCTCCCGTACGTCGCCCAGAAGACAATTTGAAACCAGAAGGAGAATTTGAAAAACGTCGACCAGAAGAATGGCAGCCGGGCGATAGAGCTCCAGTCCGACGTCCAGATGATAACCTAAGACCCGAGGGTGAATTCACTTCACCTGAAAAGGAACCATGGAGGCCAGCTGAGAGACAAAAACCTAAGAAACCGGAAGATAACTTGCGCCCTGAAGGAGAATTTGAGAAACGCAAACCAGAAGAATGGCGTCCAGGTGATAGAGCCCCAGTACGACGACCAGAAGATAATCTGAGGCCAGAAGGTGAATTTGAAAAACGACGACCAGAAGAATGGAGTCCTGGTGACAGAGCTCCTATCCGTCGCCCAGACGATAATTTAAGGCCAGAAGGAGAATTCACTACACCTGATAAAGAGCCATGGCGCCCAGCTGAGCGACAAAAACCTATAAAGCCTGAAGATAACTTGCGTCCAGAAGGAGAATTTGAAAAACGTCGACCAGAAGAGTGGCGGCCTGGAGATAGGGCTCCTGTGCGTCGACCAGAGGATAATCTAAAGCCTGAAGGCGATTTCGAGGATAGAAAACCTGAACAGTGGAGACCTGGTGATAGGGCGCCCATGCGGCGACCCGAAGATAACCTTAAACCTGAAGGTGACTTTACTACTCCTGAGAAAGAACCATGGAGACCCGCAGAGCGACCAAAACCGAAGAAACCTGAAGATAACTTACGACCTGAAGGTGACTTTGAAAAACGTAAACCAGATGAATGGCAACCCGGCGACAGAGCTTCTGTTCGTCGTCCTGAAGATAATTTACGACCAGAGGGAGACTTTACAACACCTGAAAAAGAAACCTGGAGACCAGCTGAAAGACAAAGGCCCAAAAAACCTGAAGACAATCTTAAGCCTGAAGGAGAATTCGAAAAACGAAGACCTGAAGATTGGCGTCCAGGTGATAGAGCTCCTGTACGTCGTCCAGAAGATAATTTGCGACCAGAAGGAGATTTTGAAAAAAGGAAGCCAGATGAATGGCAACCGGGTGATAGAGCACCAGTTCGTCGACCGGAAGATAACCTTAAGCCAGAGGGAGAATTTACATCTCCGAAAAAAGAGCCTTGGCAACCTGCTGAACGACCTAAACAGAAGAAACCTGAAGACAACCTCAAACCTGAAGGAGAGTTTACTACACCTAAAAAGGAAGAATGGACACCTGCTGAAAGGCCTCAACAACGGCGTCCTGTAGATAATTTAAAACCTGAAGGAGATTTTACTCAGCGCAAACCAGAGGAATTCGTCCCTGCTGAGAAAACAATTGTAAAGAAACCTAAAGACAATCTTCATCCCGAAGGTGAATTTACAACGAGAAGAATAGATGATTACAAAGTTGTGAGAGGCGAAAGGGCAGAAATAATAAGGCGTACTGACAATATCATCGTGGAAGGAGAATTCACAGGTGTGTATTTTACAATGACACCATAAATTTTAATTTCAATTTTAGATTATATCATTACCACTACTACCACCTGTACCTTGAAGGTGGTAGAACACTTCGTGGTTCGACTGTGGTTCGTGGTTCGACTCAGTGGTATCACTACCAGACCTACTTCTGTCTTATATCAGCGGTGTTAAGTATTGCTGTAATTTGGTTTGAAGGGTGTGGTAAGGGAGAGATACATATATGAGACATTCCAGCTTAGTCCTTAGAGGCTTAGCCACGCATCTGTGGTTGTCTTCAGTAACCACTTAGCATCAGGTGGACTGCATGCTCCTTTGCAACTTCGATTTTATAAAAAAGAAAAATAATAACATATATTATGGTTTTTTTTTTACAGACGAAACAACGTCACGCAGTGAGTTTACAGTGAAGCCAACTGAAAGACCAAAACCTGTTCGACGAAATACATGGACAAAAATAGAAGGAGAAATGACAACTGACACTACTTCCAAGTCGGAGTTTATTGATTACACTGACATTGTCGAAAGAACTACTCTTATCACAAAAAGAACTGATAACTTAATACGCGAGGGCGAAATCGATTTCGTTACATCAAATCAAAACGATTTTACAGAAAAGAAAACTTTGGTAGAACGTCCGCAAAGAAGACGTACTTGGACAAAGGAAGATTTTGACAAATTTTATTCGACAGAAGATGTAGAAAATATTACTACAACTCAAGAAGAATATATAACCCATAAAGAAATAAGAACGGAAAGGCCAGAGCTGAAAAGGCCAAAAGATAATCTAAAACCAGAAGGAGAATTTGAAAAACATAAGCCGGAAGAATGGAAACCTGCCGAACGTCCGAAACAGAAGAAACCTAAAGATAATCTTAAACCAGAAGGTGACTTTGAACAGCCAAAACATGAGGAATGGCGTCCAGCAGAGAGGCAAACACCTAAAAAACCAAAAGACAATTTGAAACCTGAAGGTGATTTCGAAACTCCTGAAAAAGAGGAATGGAGACCTGCCGAACGCCCCAAACAGAAAAAGCCTAAAGATAATCTTAGGCCAGAAGGTGAATTTGAACAACCTAAACAAGATGAATGGCGTCCAGCAGAGAGGCAGACTCCTAAAAAACCAAAGGACAATTTAAAACCAGAAGGAGATTTTGAAACTCCTGAAAAAGAGGAATGGAGACCTGCTGAACGTCCCCAACAAAAAAGACCTCAGGATAATCTTAAGCCAGAAGGAGATTTCGAGCAGCCTAAACACGATGAATGGCGTCCAGCGGAGAGACAAAGTCCGAAAAAACCAAAGGATAATTTGAAACCAGAAGGCGATTTCGAAACTCCCGAAAAAGAAGAATGGCGACCCGCCGAACGTCCGAAGCAAAAAAGACCTAAAGATAATCTAAAACCTGAAGGTGAGTTTGAGCAGCCGAAACAAGAAGATTGGCGCCCAGCAGAAAGACAAACACCTAGGAAACCTAAAGATAATTTAAAACCAGAAGGCGATTTTGAAGTTCCTGATCACGAGAAATGGCGTCCAGCTGAACGTCCAGTTCAAAAGAAGCCAAAAGATAATCTTAAACCGGAAGGTGACTTTGAAACACCTGAACGGGAGAAATGGCGACCTGCTGAACGTCCCCAAGCAAAGAAGCCTCAAGATAATCTCAAACCAGAAGGTGATTTTGAACAGCCAAAACAAGACGAGTGGCGTCCAGCCGAGAGACAAACACCTAAAAAACCAAAAGACAACTTGAAACCAGAAGGTGAATTTGAAACTCCTGAACGAGAGCAGTGGCGTCCAGCTGAACGACCAGTACAAAAGAAGCCTCAAGATAACCTCAAACCCGAAGGTGACTTTGAAAAACCAAGACCTGAAGAATGGCGACCAGCTGAGAGGCCAACGGCTAAGAAACCGAAAGACAACTTAAGACCGGAAGGTGACTTTGCACAACCAAAACAAGATGAGTGGCGTCCAGCTGAGAGACAAGCGCCCAAAAAACCGAAAGATAACTTAAAACCGGAAGGGGACTTTGAAACTCCCAAACAAGAAGAGTGGCGACCTGCTGAGCGACCTGTTCAGAAGAAACCAAAGGACAATCTTAAGCCTGAAGGTGATTTTGAACAGCCAAAGCAAGACGAATGGCGTCCAGCTGAAAGGCAAACACCTACAAAACCGAAAGATAATTTGAAACCCGAAGGTGAGTTTGAAACTCCCGAACGTGAAAAATGGCGCCCCGCTGAACGTCCCAAACCGAAGAAGCCTCAAGACAATCTCAAACCTGAAGGCGATTTTGAACAGCCAAAGCAAGACGAGTGGCGTCCAGCTGAGAAGCAAACACCTAAAAAACCAAAGGACAATTTGAAACCGGAAGGTGAATTTGAAACTCCTGAACGCGAAAAATGGAGACCTGCTGAGCGACCACAACCAAAACGACCTGACGATAATTTACGACCTGAAGGAGATTTTGAGAAAAGGCATCCAGAAGAATGGCAACCTGCTGAACGCCCTGTTCAAAGAAAACCGAAAGATAATTTGAAACCGGAGGGTGAATTCGAACAACCTAAACCTGAGAAGTGGCGCCCTGCTGAAAGACCAAAACCAACTAAGCCAGAAGACAACTTACACCCTGAAGGCGACTTTGAGAAACGAGAACCTGAAAAGTGGCGGCCAGGTGAGAGGGCTCCCGTTCGTCGTCCTGAGGATAATTTAAAACCTGAAGGAGAATTTACAACCCCTGAAAAGGATCAATGGCGACCAGCCGAGCGCCCCAAACAGAAAAGACCTAAAGATAACCTCAAACCTGAAGGGGAATTTGAACAACCGAAGCATGATGAATGGCAGCCTGCAGAGAGGCAGATTCCTAAAAAACCAAAAGACAATCTTAAACCTGAAGGTGAATTTGAGAAACCGGAACCAGAAAAGTGGCGTCCGGCAGAACGACAGACGCCAAAGAAACCTCAAGATAATTTGAAGCCAGAAGGAGAATTTGAAAAGCCTAAGCATGATGAGTGGCGGCCAGCCGAAAGACAGACGCCAAAGAAGCCACAGGATAACCTTAAGCCAGAAGGAGAGTTTGAGTCACCGAAACAAGATAAATGGCGTCCTGCTGAGAAACCTCAAGTTATTAAACCTAAAGATAACTTAAAACCAGAAGGAGAGTTCGAAAAGCCTAAGCAAGATGAATGGCGTCCGGCCGAGAGGCAAACGCCAAAGAAACCGAAAGATAATTTGAAACCTGAAGGTGATTTTGAAACCCCTAAGCAAGACAAATGGCGTCCAGCTGAACGTCCCGAAGTCAAAAAGCCAAAAGATAATTTGAGACCAGAAGGCGAATTTGAAAAGCCGAAGCAAGATGATTGGCGTCCGGCTGAACGACAAACTCCGAAGAAGCCACAAGATAACCTGAAACCAGAGGGAGAATTTGAAAAACCCAAACATGATAAATGGCATCCCGCAGAAAGGCAAACTCCTAAAAAACCACAAGATAATCTAAAACCAGAAGGGGAATTTGATCGACCCGAAAAACCAAAGCCACAACCTACAGGGGAAAGACCAGTCCAAAAAAAACCGAAAGACAATTTGAAACCAGAAGGTGACATGGAAGTTGTACGTAGAACTGACTACACAGCTACCCGAGGAGATCGTGTAGAAGTTGTTAAACACGAAGATCATCTTAAAATGGAAGGAGTTATTGATACCCATCGGTCTAGAGATGATTACAAACGCATAGACAGAACTGAAAAGATAATTATTCAAAAGCATGAAGATAATTTAAGGACTGAAGGAGAATTCATTGATCTTCACACACGTAATGATTACAGTGCTACTAAAGGCGAGAGGGCACCAGTTGTTAAACCACAAGACAATCTTAAACCAGATGGTAAATTTTATAAGCCTGAAGTTGTACCTTCTCAACCTGCCGAAAAACGTAAGCCGTTTAAGCAAGTGGACAATATTACAATCGAAAGAGACATTGACATACGTCAAAAGCAAAAAATAGAAAGAGTTGATATTATTAGACGAGAAGACAACTTAAAAATAGAAGGCGAATTTATAGATATGAAACAAAGAAATGATTATAGCATTGTCACTGGCGAAAGAAGGGCTCTAGTGAAACATGAGGATAATTTGAAAATGGAAGGAAGAATGGAGAATATTCATACATCATCATCAGACACATATAGAGTTGTTAAAGGACAAAGGGTTAAATTAACTCGGAGAGAAGATAACTTGAAAATTGAAGGGGTATTTGAAGACCACAAGCGTAGAGATGACTATAAAATAATTAAGGGAGATAAAACTGCTATAACTTACTACCCCCAGGGTAAAAGACCTGACCAGGAAACAGATAAGTCACCTGAGCCTATTAATGGAGAGAAATACACACCAATGAAACCTGGTGATAAATATGAACCAGATGACAAACACCCAAGGCAAAAGTGGACAACACCTGAAAGAAGCATTTTGGAACCTGAAGACTATGTTCCAGGGGATCGCCAATCACAACCTGGAAAACCTACTCAATATCATCGTGGTACACCCGATGGAGAGAAGGCCTCCAGACCTTCGTGGAGCAAAGTAGAAGAAAAAGAACCACGTAAGCCAAAAGACGATCAACGTCCAAGGAGTAACCTCGACGAACATCCTGGGGGGCAATGGCAACCCGGCGAAAGACCCGAACAAATTCGTCCGAAAGATAATCTTAAGCCTGAAGGGGAGTTTGATCGCCCTATTCAACAAAAATGGCAACCTGGAGATCGGCAAAGCCCAACAAAGCCGAATGATAAAGAATCTGGTCATCCTAAACCTCAATGGCAACCAGGTGAAAGACCAGAACAATTTCGCCCTAAGGATAATCTCAAGCCAGAAGGTGACTTTGATCGTCCTGTTCAACATAAATGGGAACCGGGCGATCATCCAGGTACAAGGAAACCAAAAGGTGCCGAACATGATCATCCTAAGAATCAATGGCAACCTGGTGACAGGCCTGAACAAATTCGACCAAAGGATAATCTTAAATCTGAAGGTGAATTTGATCGCCCTACGCAGCAAAAGTGGCAACCTGGTGTCCGTCCAGATCCAATTAAGCCAAAAGATAATTTACATCCAGAAACGGAAAGAGACTCTTACCCTTCGAGATCTAAAACACCGCAAACTATAAATGGGCGTAAGGATCATCCAGGTCCCCAGGACGAACTAAGACCAAAAGATCAACGAAACGAAGTTGCAAGACATGATACGACTATTCACTATGATTCCTCCAGGAGCTCAGTAGATACTAAGCAATTCTCTGAAAGAGATGATTGTGATAGATCCCAACACGTTACAAGGAGTAATGTCGAGATACATTCTGATGATAAATTACAAAAGACTGAACGAGCAACACACGTAAAACATACGACTGTAGAACACTCTACCGCGAAGCATTTACAGAAGGGAACTCACAGTAAATATTCTACAGTTACTACTCAAGACGTTGTTGACCATAAAGGGTCTCAAACAAATATTAATAAAACTTCCTCTCAGAATGTTTTAGACCGTACAGACACTCAACATAAAACTGATAGGTCTGTAGTAAGAAACGTAAGTGACAAAAATGTCGTCAATAAAATGGATTCAAAAAGTACTGTTACTTCTAGTAATGTAACCAAGGTAATGAAACAGGTAACTGAAAAGAAATTAATAGCGGGAAAATGGGTTACAGTAACGAGAAACGTTGAAGTTAATACGGTTACAGGTGGAGATACTACTGGTTATGGTGTAAAAAGAGTTACCGATGACCGTACAATTCATCGTAATAAACCGGTCATTGGGGAAACTTCTCAGAACCTTATTTCGTCAGAACAACGAAACATAACCACTACAAGTAACGTGCATGATTCCCGTCAACAACACAACGTTACTGATAATCAGTCGAGGCGTAACATATCTAACACAACATATATTGTTAGAGAAGGTCACCACGACCATGATCAAAATCTTACAAAAAGTACCCATCACACTCAACATGGGGGTTCAATAGTGAGGAACGAATCTGGAGAAAATGTAACGCAGAGAGTTGTATCTTCACAGCAATCTTCGACCTCAACTTCCAATATTCAAAATATAAATACACAACAACGTTATACTTCGACAGATAACCGAACTCAACAAAACGTTACTAATGTAACAAGAGCGATTCATACTGATCAAAATACGAGGTCCCCCCAGCAAATTGATTCAGACAGCAATATTCAAAGACGATACGTTAACTCTGATCTCCAGGATACTCAAACATCCGATCACAGGACAAACTTACAACAGCGCCACCTTACATCCGACCATCATGCTAAACGTAGTGCCAGCTCTATAAGTAACGTAATAACAGGTAGCCACACAGAACAAAATATTTCGAGATCCACTCATCAGTCACAAATTGTCAACAGAAGTCAACTAAGTGATAGTGTCACGAAAACGAGCATTGAATTTCAACGAGCTATGCATGGAGGAGGAGATTCCACAAATAATATAGACACTACGCGCAGTGGCCATCACAAACGTACTTCCGATTTGGTTTCTGATGCAGCTAGTACCAATGCTGTTCTACACCGTAAAGGTGTATCATCAGCTACAGAAGCTCACCATTCTATTAGCTCAACTGCTGCCGCACAGCGTAAGAGCATTGGAAACCTTTGCGATCGCGGTGAATATATTAGTAATTCTACACAGAGCACTGATAGGAAAAGCATTAGCTCCATGCATCGTTCAGCTCGTGAAAACATGGCTGTGATATCACAACACTCAGAGACCTCCGATTCACGTCGGCAACAAAGGAGGGATGGACAATCAACCCTAATTGTGGAACGCCAGCCTCGTGTTACAGCCAGGGACAATCTTCGTGTCGGTGGAGAATTTTATGGTCAGTCAGAAGCTAAGGCGTATGGCAGTTTCTCGCGGTCTGAACATGCTCAAAGATCAGAGCGCTCTGAAAGAGTTGAGAGAGTAGAACGTCATGGTCGGCAGCATGGAAATACTTCGCACTTTGTTTTAGGCGACGGTGGTACTAGTTACAAACGAGAGTTCACAACCCACGTCCATGGAACTTGCCCTGCAACCTTGCTGGACTCTTCGCGCACTCCGTTCAAACACACACGCGATTCTCGTGAACATAAGTTTTACTCCTCTAAAGTAACTCAACAGTAAACTTCTTTTGAAATAAAGACTAACTGATAACTATATCATTCCTTATTTAGTGGCGCTTTACATTTTAATCTTTATTAATTATGAACTATATTATATTTCAAACTGATACGGAACATCCTTAACCTCATAATGTCAAGTCACATCACCCTTTAAACTACTTCAGCTAGATAAGGACTTAAAAATATTGCTTATTTAAGTCTAAATACCGTTGCTCTTGTATAAAATGCATTTATATCGTTATTTCATGTTAATACAAACATAAACATGCTTCTTCGTGCATACAAACGCTGGATTTGTCCATTACTTGAAGAGGCTACTAAGAATTTAGTGGGTTGCGTGTTTGTACATTTTTTGAATAACTTGCAAATGTTCTCATGGATTTTTATGTACTTTGTGGAATAATTCATTACTTTTTATTTATTTACAAGTTTTGGGAAACTTACAGTTAAATACGGAGTACATGGATAACAATGAGTTATAACATAATAGCCAATAAAAAGTTTCCACCGGTAGTTTAAAAATTACAAGCACAATAAATGTACTATAAGTGTATAATATAATATTTACCTATAATAATATAGCTATATACACAATAATATAAAAACTCCCATCAGCACACGCAGAGAAAAATAAATAAATAAAAATGCACGCACTTAATTTTGAAAAATGAGAGACGCATGCCTGGGAATCAAACCCTGGATTTCTAACTACTAGGCTATCACTATGCACCTATGTACCTATGGATGAAAAAAATAAGTGACGGTATATTTTTTCTCATACCTCAAAAAGTAATGATTAGTAAACATAATTACCGTGTTTAAGATCATGGCTATTAGTTATAAGACTTTTATTTTTAAAAACAC
>DWJW01000063.1:0-10478 GCA_018249095.1 Zeutus zeutus | reverse complement strand
AAGTATTCGCATAGTAATTCTTCAAATGGTTGACTATAAAAACTATTCCACCTGATGATAATATAATTCATATTTGTTCGTCAAATGGTAACTATGTCTTTTAGTTTTTTAGCTAGGACATTCACCGTCCAAACAGATGGATATAAAGGTCTAGACTTTCGGTCATTGCCAGGGGATGATTCGTAACTTTTACGACGTCAGTTTCTATTGCTGCATTTTTTCTTTTGATTTTTTATCTGACTGTATGAAATCGATTTCTTTGTAGTTGTTTTTGAACAGTTTGGTGTGCTGCCGTAGTGTTTTTACAATCTAGATCATGTCTTAGATTGCCCCCTCAATTGGTGCACAGTCACGTTCCGTGGCCATTGTGTGGGTGCTCTTATAATTTCTGAGACATCTCGGTCGACATTTCTCGTTAATTATATCGAAACTATTTTTTACCACCTGGTTACTGGTGTACGTGCGAGGCACTATCGTGGCCTTGATTGTTCCAAGTCACCTATTGACGTGTAAGTGCCTATATATGGTTTTTTGCCAACAACAATGATCGAAAGTCTACTGATTGACATTTACTACTCGCTAATCACTATGCAGATGTCCTAATCGTTATCTGATATGTGGCGTGTTGTTTCCAAATATGACGGAGTCGTTGACTGATACAGCGCACACCTCGGCACTGTATAATGACAATGGATTCCTTTATTAGCTCTCGCTTAGGTATTCTGCATTATGTACGGGCTGTACCTAAGTTTGGCCTTTGATATTTAGGCATCTAAGGAGTTCGTTTGCTGCTATTGTTGTTCGAATCTTAGAAAAAATAAAAAGAAGTTGTTGGTTGAACATTTGAATCACAATCATCTCTCCCGTATGTATCTGATAATAGAGTTTGAACGTTGCTAGCAACACCCACATTTCCTGTGGCCGACATGTGATCTCATTGCGCTGCAATGCTATGAAATGTGTACCATAATTTTCTATTCTTGACGTATGTCCTCTGTCTATTTTGATTTACGTATTTAGTAATCGCGCGTAGTTAATGTAGCGGTTGCATTCGAGATCGTAGTGTTCATGTAATACAATAGTAAGGTGCTTTATAGAATATAGACAATCTTTGTATATGATAGCAGTTCAGGTCAAACGAAATGTAGTACAAAATATACTAATCAAAATCAATGTAGTATATATTCCCACAGAGAAATATCTTGTAAAAATTGGCAAAATTTAATGTTCCATTGATTTAAGTACGTGAAAAAACCGAGCTGAATTTATTAAATTTATATCGCATTATTTGGTATGCTACACTTATTAGATTGAATTTGTTTTGATAACTTTAATTGATTGATATGCCCACATATTTTCTTCTTGTAGACGGTATTTTAATTTAAATTTATTCACCATTCATTCAACTAATATTGATAAATATTGACAATCGCAGGAAGTTAAACTTTCTGCTGAATTTCCTTTTAATATGTCGGTTGTTATATCTTATCTTAATGAAAAAATTACACAGCCATTGTGCTTTGTGTTATATAGTAAATGCTTTGTTTATTGTTAGGTATTTGCTTTTGAATGCAGGGGCTTTTGAATACTCGTCGCAAATGCTTGCGTTATTCAACAAATAATGTCATTATTTCTGCTCGTTCAGTGATAAGGAAACATTTTCTATTAACGTTTTCATGCACGAATTTCGCACAAGTTTGTGTTAACGCACACATAAGATATTTGATAACTTCAATGAATATACTGTTAGGACAATTGCCATTTTGTGTTCTTACAACGGAAACGAATAATGCCGAATGGTTTCACCCGCGTTTGAAAACAATATTTACAGCACTTTGCCTGTCTTCCCTACGTAAAAAGAGCCAAAAACAATTTTCATTGACCTGCATGCATGCAAGCTGAATCTCCGGGTCTAGATTACCGATTACAGCATAAACTTTTCTCAACAAATGATTTTCTTGAAGTTTTTTCAATACTGATTGTTCTTTACAGAAATTAGTGCATCCGAACAAATAACTTCTTCAGATTTATAATATGAAGAAAATTAATAACAGCATTTAATTTAATTACAGGTACGTAACAACAATTCGCGTCTCTGAGCAGCAGGCATATCAAGTGAAAGAGTATTCGTGGTGTTTGAACGTGCCGCCTCGATGTTCAAAATACAAGATAAAATTCCGACCAGTGTTCAAAACACAGACCTTGGTTAAACACAGACCTGTGGAGGAGTGTTGTCTGGGTTACGCGCCGGACGCGCAGGGGGAGCACTGCATGCCTGTGTGCGTGGAGCATTGCGTGCGCGGCAAGTGTGTAGCGCCCAACACTTGCCTGTGCGAGCACGGATATGGCGGCCCCGCTTGTGACATATGTAAGTGGATCCGATGGATAACACCTAAATACGGTAATTTTGCAAGCAACACGGTCATTGCCCGCATCATCCGTCTGCAATTTTTAGTGGGTGGACGGTGCGAATTTATTATGTTCGTTCTTTACACTTGTAACATGATCACCAATGTTGTTAATCGTCTTCGTCATATTACATTTTTAAATATTATTTGTAACCTGAGTCATGAAAGTTGTGTAAGTATAGTTAATTTCGCCACGTATTAAAATTATGTACTGGTAGGACTAAAAAATAAACTTGCTTATAGAAAGTAAATATGAAAAAAAATTACCTGATTTGATAAATTTTTACTTAATTAAAATTTGGATTTGGCGTATAATTGAGTAATTAAAGGGTATACGAATTTACTTCATATCGATTATATTTAAGCTTACTGCAGATATTGGCTATAGTGAGAAGTGTACTTAGGACAAATACATACATATATATCATAGAAGCGTCCGGCAATGTGAACAATGCAGAGTAAATCGTTTTTAATCTATAAATCGTTAACGACTACCACGAAACATTTTGAATCATATATATTGTAAGCTTAACAACTAATTACATTCGTTATTATAGAAATATTTTCAGTACTTTATAAATAGTAAATGTCATTAACTCCATATGTTGCACATGTGACAATTTTCAGCGTGTCCGGACGGGAAATGGGGCCGCACGTGCGAGCACGAGTGTCGGTGCCGCAACGGCGGGACGTGCGAGCCGCTGACAGGGGAGTGCGCGTGCGCGGCGGGCTGGCGCGGCGACGCGTGCGAGCGGGCGTGCGCGCCGCCCACCTTCGGCGACAGCTGCGCGGAGCTCTGCCGCTGCGGGAACGGCTCCACGTGCCACCCCGCCACTGGCGCTTGCACCTGCGCGCCGGGCTTCACGGGGCCGCTGTGAGTGTTTCCAACTGAATGCTATCTAGTAGACAACAAACGAAAAGCTCGTACTTGATGAAACGATATGTTCACCGTTAAATACTGATATTGTAACACCGGGTCATGAGGAGGTTTTTAGTGTCTACACTTTTTTTTTAATTTCATATACCTTGGAAGGAATGTTCTATGTTATTGAATCGTGCGATTCGTTTACAAAGTGGATATGCGTAGGCTTTTTATAGAAGCAAAGATGAAAGTGCACGTGCATCTCCCGTATTAATTAGCGATTGCAAAAGCAGATAGGGAATGGTTTCTAGAGGTTTTGAGCATACGGTTTAGTGACAATTCCTAGCACTGCGTGTTGTAGTTTTGAAGGAAAATTAGTAGCGAAGTAGTAGGGAGAGCGTAGTAAATATTTTTTTAACATAATATTTACCTTGTGTTAGTAAAAGTTATGATACAAACTTCTCAAGATAATATAATTTTAGAAGTCGTATTGTTTCAGATGCGATGAGCCGTGTCCGGATGGAATATCGTGTCCGCAAATCTGTCGGTGTCAGAATGGTGGCAATTGTACCGCGCTAGCTGGCTGCGAGTGCACGCCCGGCTGGACGGGCGAAGTGTGCGCTAACAAGTATGTATGATTTTTGTATGTACTAGTTATGATGATGATGACTGATGTAATGTAGCCTGCGAAATAAAGTATGTGTGAAATAAAAAACTGTGAAATAATGAAAAATTTAATAAGAAACGATTTGTAAAAATAAGAAACAATCAATGCCGTTTCGAGGTCAATTTTAACACAAATAGATCGACTTATTTATATTAGTATGTTATAACAAAAATAATGACATTTAAGAAATTATGCTGATAAATATGAAAAACCCAAGCCGGTATAAGGCGGATTATCTAATCAGAAGAAAAATTGTGTTCAACATAGGTTCTTAATAATTTTTAGGGTTTCGTACGCCAAGAGTGCAAACTGAACCTATTGCTCATTTGTCAGTCTGTCCATACATGCGTCTGCCCGTTTGACACAAGGCTATATCGTTTGAATCGTAATAGAAACTAATACGACATTTAAAATTTTCACAGAATGTGGAATACGCACAGAACGGAATGCTATAAGGACAAATAATAAAAATCATCATCATCATTATAATGAAGCCATTACTCTCCTATTTCTGGGAACGGGTCTCCTCTCAGAGTGAGAAGGGTGGAAGCCATAGTATACCACGCTGGCCAAGTGCGGGTTGGTGGACTTCACACACCTTTGAGAACTTATTTTAATTCTCAGGTGTGTAGGCTTCCTCGCGATGTTTTCCTTCACTTTCAGAAATTAATTCTAATATGTATGTAACTTTGAAAAATCAGAGGTGGGCCTGAGATTCGAACCCCAGGCCTCTCAAGTTAGAGGCCAAATTTTAAACCACTAGGCTGTCACTGCTTATAATAATAATAAAAATATCTAATGTTAATATTTTACGGTAGTACGAAACTCTTCGTCTGCGAGCACACTCGCACTTGGCAAGTTTATAAATGACAAGAACCTACAACTGCTTCGCAAGTTTCGTTCGTGAAGGAACTGTGACTACTCATACCATAAGACAAATGCCATGCCATGCCATGCCAATGCCAATATAGCCACAAATGCGTTGCTAGTATAAGTATCTTCAAACCAGAACACAGCAGCGCTTAACACTGGTGTTATAAGGCAGAAATAGGTGTGGCGGTGGTACCGCTGAAGACGAACCTCATAAGGTTCTACCACCTTTATCCCATGTACATAATCACATATACACGCTTATATTATTAAACTGATGTACTAATTATAAATACAAGCATTTGTATTTAGCTTTAACTGTGAAGCAAAATTTAAATGTTTTATCACATATTTATATGAAGTCGTAGCGACATCTCCGTCTTTATACCGGCTTAACTATAAACGGCACCATAAACGTATGAAGGCCAGGATAAACAGTAGCAGATTGTTGTAATCAAGGCTGTGTGGTACTAACTTCGCCTTGGGAATAAACCCAGAGCGTTAATGCAGGGGTTCTCAAACTAATAGTTCTAAAAACCTTGTTACGTTTTTAAAACAACGGAGAATAAAATAATAATTACTATATTATTTTGAAAAAGCTGTCAAACGAGCAATAGATGTGTGTTATTATTTAAGGTTGAATTTAAAAGTGGTAGAACTCTTCGTGCTTCGACCACTGTGGCACCACCGCCACACCTATTTCTGCTTTATAATAGTAGTGTTAAGCACTGTTGTTTTCTGGTTTGAAGGTGTATGATAAAGGAGATATACTTACAGGAGGCATCGCAACTTAGTCCTCAGGGGTAACAATCTATTTGTGGTTGACTTCAGGTAGAACTCCAATTCTATCTGGGGTTAATGGCAAATGTCCATGGGTGGCAGTGACCACTTACCATCAGGTGGTACTGAATGCTTGTTTGCTGCATCAATATTATAAAAAAAAACGTGATGATGTGTAGGTTTATTTCTGGTTGGATTCTAGGAGAATTAACCTGCGTGATGCACTCCAGATAGCTAAACAACCACCATTACAAAATCTTCTGTACCTCCTACTAATAACTGGCATACCGTAAGGGATACGCATACCACACTTTGAGAAACCCTGGGTTACTGCTATGAAAACATTTTACTGTTCTTTGTTTATGTTAATGATACGGTTACTAAATGGTCTCAGAGTGAAATAAAAAAATGTTTTTCGGAATGAACGACATATATTATAATCATTCAGCAACTCCATTCACTTTTTGACAAGACTTTGGTTTTGTGTTAACTTTCTCCTTAGCCGACATGATATATTATAGCTATTAAGGACACACATTTTTTGTTCGGAAGTTAAACGAAACTCGTGATTCTTTGTAAGCTAGACTCAAACCTACATATTTCTTTTCGTTTAAAAGATTTGTTTCCAAGCATGTTCTAGTAACACAGAAACATTATACAAAATGATCGTCCTTTTCCTCTTTACAATACGTTTTTGAACCGGTACCAAATCAAAATATTCAATTTAGTAATCAAGTTTAGTATTACATATAGAAAATATCGTCGATCTTAAATCCAACCTTCCA
This sequence comes from Zeutus zeutus, assembly GCA_018249095.1. Taxonomy (NCBI): domain Eukaryota; kingdom Metazoa; phylum Arthropoda; class Insecta; order Lepidoptera; family Hesperiidae; genus Zeutus; species Zeutus zeutus. The sequence continues at coordinate 4,106 of DWJW01000063.1, read as the reverse complement.
GTAGGAAAAATACTGCAAATTAATTACCTTTACAGAATGTAATTATACGAATAACCGAACGCACGCATACTATACTCTCGCAGTGTGATAGCAGTCTAGAACAAGAATAGTCCCACTCACTTTTACACACTACATTTTTTTACCTTCAGACAGCCATACCGGCATACCTCGGGATGTGCCACGTGACAAACGCTTCCAAGCGTACAACGCCAACGGTCGCATTTGTCGAAAGTTTACCTTAATCGTATTTTTATAACGGTTTTCGTATAACAGGACAGTTTTGATTAGTCGAATAGAAAGTTATAAACGCTGGCCGCCAAACCAATTGTTATGTTACAGAAGGCCTCATTTCGATCATACGAACATACATACGTACATATTCTGCTATAATTGTTCCATTTTGGAAACATTTGACAGAATTATTTAATATAAAGTAAGAAAGTGTTTAAAGGTAGTAGAATCCTTCGAGGTTCGACTCCAGTGGCACCACCGTCACATCTATTTCTGTCTTACCACAGCAGTGTTAATCGCTATTATGTTCTGATTTGAAGGGTGTGATAAAGGAGAGATACTTATACGAGGTATTCCACTTAGTCCTCAGGGGTAATAACGTCTCTGTGGCTATCTTTAGCTAGTAGTCCAATCCTATCTGGTGTTGATCATAGATGTCCATGGTCGGCAGTAACCACTTACTATCAGGTAGATTGCATGCTTGTTTGCTACTTATATTTTATAAAAAATGTATATAGGAAACGTACAGATTAATATCTTTAAATTTATAGGACATGTGGCGACTTTCCGCAACTCAACAAGAGACGGCGCCACAAATATTCTGAATCACGTTATGGAAGTTTTCTAAAAATATTGCGTATATGTAGGCTCGGAACTATTGAAACACGGCTCTCTCCTAAGCATGATCACTACGCCTGACGAGAAACCGTCTCTATCAAATATATCTTTGTTAGGCCTAAATCTGGACCCAAATCGAATTCCCTAATGTTTAAAGCGACGTAGCGCGACTGATACATAGATGTTTATTTCGCGTAAAAAACCCGATTAATAAATCTGTCTGTATTATACTCTTCGAATGAAGAAATAAGCAATAATGAGAGTTATTGCAATAATTGTAACAACTCATGTTGCACCAGAGGACCATTCACCGAGCAACGTAGAGATTATTAGATAAAATGCAACGTGCAGATCCATTATTTCGAACAATACTGATGATATCATTATGATATAATTGGGGAACGAAACTGGGTTCTGCATACAATAAACGAATTATAAATTATGCTTCATATACTCGTATGTCAAGGTTGTTATTTGAATGTGGGTGCCTTGCATTTTAAATCGGACGGACTGACAAGCGCGGTGACTACTGTTTTTTATGTAATTGTATTGGGTCTTTGGTAATTTATAATTAAAAGGAACTACTGAAGTTGGGCACACATGCAGCGCAGCACTCTGGATATAGCGTGGCACCTTATTCCAATTTGATGGTAATGGGTTAGTTGATTACTGATGGTTATATCGCCATCATTCGCTCATCAGAGCCTCGTTCGTTTATCAGCAGAGTCCACCACGAGCAGGTGAAGTTGGTGTTCTTAAAATATTATGGTCTTACGCCCCCGTACCGTACCTACTTCCCTTTTATTGTTACAGACAGTCTGTGTGAAACATAATCGAAGGTTAATGAATGGACATTGCTGGTATAGGTAGAAGTAGGTTCAACCAAAAATATTTGTTGTGGTGTGCTTGTCTATATATTTTATGTATGTACATATTAGTGATGTAACGAGCATTCGTATTCGTATTCGCGAAATCGAATATTTCTGGATATTCGCAAACGAAAAATGCATGACCATATTTTGCGTTTAAACATATGTATTATTGGATAAGTAACAATAAGATCTTATCATTTCATTGGGTTTTTTGTAATCAGGTCAGTTCGTAAATTCTCAAAAAAGATACAATTATGACAAATGTGTACATGCGATTCCCTAGTGATCTGTCAAATTTAAGCTATAGAGAAATAAACGGTTTACAAACTTTCAGCAATATCGACAGCAGATATTCGCATTCACGAATATTAGCAGCAGTTATTTACGTTCGAATATTAGCGGCAAATATTCGCATTCACGAATATTAGCGGCAGATATTCGCACTCGTGCATGCTCAAAAATTGGTATTCTAAACATCTCTACTACATACGAGTAGAACTACAAATAAATAGTAACAATTTTAAAACTCATTATTTGCAGATATCAGCAGCAGATATTCGCGTTTACAAATATTCGCGGCAGATATTCGCATTTACAAATATTAGCGGCAGATATTCGCGTTCACAAATATTAGCTGTAGATATTCACATTCGTATTTCCGAATATTAGCGGCAAATATTCGCATTCGTGAATGCTTAAAAATTGGTATGGTTGCATCACTACTGCATACGAGTACAGGCCCAATACAGTAATGAACAATAATGACTTGTTTAGAACGTGCAATACAAAATTGCATGTCCCCAATATGCACAAATTGTGTGTAATGACGGGTCTTGTGTATTCCTTTGTTTAGGATTAGTTTTTGTTTTAGTTTACGCCCGCGGTGTTGCTCGCATGGACTCTTATACGTACAGACAAGCTAAACTCAACACATTCCTGTATTGAAAGCGTATGAACGTACTCGACCGTAGTTATTTCTGATTGATATCACAACCTTCAATTTTTTTATGTAATAGAATTAGGAAACGACCGTGCAATCCACCTGATAGTAAGGTGCTTCCGCCCATGGGCATCTGTAATCATCGCCAGATGGTTTTAGAATCTTACCTGAAGACCATCATAGATGCGTTGCTACCCCTGAGGACTGAGTTAGAATGCCTCGTATAAGTATATCTCCCTTATCATACCCTTCAAACCATAACACAGCAGCGCTTAACACAACAGTGTTAGGCGCTGCTGTGTTATCGTTTACAACAGTAAGGCAGAACTAGGTGTGGTGGTGCTACTGGAGTTAAACCAAGTTCATTTTCCCTGCTTATCGGCAGCCTTACCTTCACCTGTTCGGTGTAGTCACGAAGTTAATCGTAGACTTTAATGTTCCTCACCTGAGGATGTGGAGGGTGCGCGGCGCGGCATCCTCGCAGCGTCGGCCTCACCCTCAGCAGAGTCTAGAGACTCCACTATGATCACTACCTCCTGCTCTTCTTCCTCCGTGTACAGCGGGTTGGATCTGCTGGATAGAATTGATATTAAAATACGATACATGATTGTAATACGAGCAGCATGGAGAGTTTGGGTTATGTTAAACTCTCATGTATGTAGGTTTTCTCAAAATTTTTGATGATATAGAAGTAGCAAACGAACATGCAGTCCAGCTGACGGTAAGTGTTTCGGCCTATAGACATCTGTACTCAACGCCAGATAGGATTGGAGTCTTGAAGACAGCCACAGATGTGTTGTTACCCCTGAGGACTAAGTTGGAATGCCTCATTTAATCACTTACCATCTGCTGGACTGAACGCTCGGTTTGCTACTTCTATTTAAAAAAAACACACCCGTCAAACAGAACACAGCAGCGCTTAACATTGCTTTTATAAGGCAGAAATAGGTGAGGTGGTGATGCCACTGGAGTCGAACCACGAAGAGTCCTAGCATCTTCAGTTACGACTGTGATACGAGTAGCATGGGGAGTTTGGGTTATGATTAACACACTGGTATGGTTTTCTCGAGATGTTTTTCTTCACCATATCGATATGAAAAACAAATATATACAAAACCGTTTCAAATAAAACCGACAAATAACCGAAATATAAACGATCCTCTAATATAAAAATGGTAAACGAAATATCCGTTACTTACTACTGTTATTTAATACTTTCATGCCAAAGAGTTTGTGAAATAAATAAATATATCTTGACACAACTCACACACGGCCTGAACCCAAACTAAGCAGAGCCTATGTTATATCTTTTTTTTTATTTCAGTGAATTGGGTCACTTTTGTGAATAGTCACAGGGGGATAATGATGATTTCGCGGTTGGAGGTATGGGAAAAAAAATCAACTACACTATTTGGGTATATACATGCGGCGCCGCACTGCGATTG
>DWJW01000062.1:0-10569 GCA_018249095.1 Zeutus zeutus | reverse complement strand
GGTTTGAACCTACTTACTCTGAGAGGAGACCTTGGTTCACCAATAGGGGCACAAGGGATACTAATGGAATGATGATGATGACCTAAGTTCACTAGTCACAGAATGCTGATGATGGCTGTAGTACACGTTGATTCCGGCGACATTCATCTACTTCATGGATAACTACATAAATGTTAATACTATATATTCTCATTTATATAGCTATCCATGAAGTAGCTGCTCGAGAGGAAACTGGTTTACGTATCAAATACGCGCCCTGGTGTTTGTTTTTTGCAACGTCTTCTCACAAACAATTATAAACGAAGGTCATTCAACAAAATAATGTTGGTAGTTTCCTTGTTTTGTGCAGAAGTTTCTGTGTAGAATTTGCCATTATTTAAATTCAATTAGAAAGTGTCACTATGTTTTTGTATGCATTGAAAGCAGTAGTGTTTGCTTGTCTTTGTTCTAGTCTTTATTCGTCATACCGATAACCTACCAAGTTGTAGTAAATTCAATGAATACTTTATGGTAGAAGCACAATTAAGTATCGTATGTTTTCACTCAACTACGACGAAGCGGGTTACAATTTCAGCCAGTATGTATGTACGTTCGTCTGTTTCCACATAACTTCGAAATTACTTATCACAATTCGATAGATGAGGTATCGTTAGAAGCATCTTGATCGTCTACTGCTTAAAGGCTATGTGACGTCACTGTGAATTTAAAATGGCGCCCTCTACATCTACATGGCAGTCATATTTTTGTTATAAGATGGTGTGTTAGTTGTTCATATGATTGTTGTTTTATACTCATGCATATTAATCGTTCGTTGCCTTTATATATATTAGTTAAGATATATTTTTTATACTTTTTGCTTATTTTGTTTTAATGTTATTGTTATTGACTTGGACAATGATTGTTATAAACTACATCAAGCAATATAATAATTATTTAAATAGATACCACAATATTTTCTCTGTGACAGTTAATTTTTGCATAATGTTATCAGTGTGTGGACCGTTGCTCGATTAATTGATAAATAATCCGACATTGTACCACTATTTTCCATTTTATAGCACTTTTAGTTCGGACGGCTTTGCTCGTACACCTCAAGTGTTCACACCTCAATTACACACACGTATATATTTTAAATTATTGATATCTTGACATGAACATTGTTATTTACAATAAATACCCTTTAACGATAACCTTTTAACGCGTTTGTAACATCCAATAAATTCGTCATTCTCCTGATTTACGAACGTGCTGGCATGTATGACAAGCATAATATGTATGATGTGTCATATTTGTTTGACATACAGTGTATTAGTAATTAATGAATAATCTTTTTATAATGTAGTAAACATATGTATGTATATAATGTTCAAATATTTTTAAAAATGCAACATTTTATATAAAAATCTCATTTGATACTTATAATGATTAAAATTATAAAGCAGTGATAGTGGTTATAAATTCAGCCTCTCACTCGGGATATCCGGGGTTCGAATCCCAGGCATGCTCCTTTGATTTTTTATGTGCGTATTAAAATTTAATAATTACCGGCTTTAACGGCGAAAGAAAATATCGTCAGGAAACCTACAAGCATAAGAGTTCTAAAAGAAAATATTCTCCAAGGCGTGTCAAGTCTACCAATCAGCACTTGGCCAGCGTGGTGGATCATGGTCTAAACCCTTGTCACTTTGAGAGGAGACCCGTGTCCAGCATACTGGGACAGTAATGGATTGATGAATTATTATTATTATTTAAATTCAATTACTACGTTATTTCGAGGTAACTTACAGACAAAATACATACCTAAACAAGTGCAGGATTTCTCTACATTCGAATTCTGTTATATATTTTTAATTGTAATATGCTAATAATCGTTTCCATTTTTGCCCCATAATGGCTAAATTATACCACCTCCGTACCAACTTCGTAATTAAAATATTCTGTATAAAGTAAATTAATCATTTTAGACGCTCTCGAGCTCATTATCCTTGCATATATCAATAATTCACATCATGCACCGCAGAGCCCCTACTCTAGCTCGGCCGAACACTTCGCGAATTAATTACCCCGTTAAATTAGCTGATCCCTTGACGTTGATTGATCCTAACCGCACACCAAATAATCATCATCGTCAACCCATTATTGTCCTGCTTCTGGCCTCGGGCGTATTCGAAGAGAAGCGTTTAGTCGATGCTCCACTACGCTGACCAAGTGCCCATTAGCTGGCTTCACCCGCCTTTGTAAAATCTTTTTTTTTACAGAACTTTTAAACATGCCGATTTCCTCATGGCATTTTCCTTCGCCGTTAAAATAGTTGAATCTCATCAATGAATTGAAAGGGTTGAATCTCACGCGTGACAGGCCTAATTTTTTTATGAACTAGATGTAGCAATCGAACATGCAGTCGACCTGATGGTAAATGACCACTTTCGTCAATGGACATCTGTAATGAACGCCAGATAGGATTGGAGTCCCACCTGAAGACAGCCATAGATGTATTGTTACCCCTGAGGACTAAGTTGGAATGCATCGTTTAAGTTTCTCTCCCTTACCGCACCCTTTAAACCAGAACACAGCAGCGCTTGATACTGTTGTTATAAAGTAAAAATAGATGTGGCGATGGTGCCACTGGTGTTGAACCACGAAGAATTCTACCATCTATCCTAATTTAAAACTACTAGGCTTTAGAATAACAAATAAAAACCCAAAGAATATTAATAACATTCAACTGGGATTCGTCCCGTAATATTTGATTTACAAGTTCTGTTTTCCCCTACAAATGTACCAATGTGTATACATACACCACATCGGTGTAATAAAAGTGTATATAATAACAAGTTTTTTGTACCGATATATGTAATTGCGTATGTGATATTAGCTAGTAGGCAACGCCTTGACAGACGAGCGTTTGCGTGATCATAATGAGTTATTTAGTCCCCCGCTCGCGGCTATCAGGGCGTTATTGTGTGCAGGTCGCGAATCTTAAGTGTCACTCTCAATTCTCTCTTTGTTTACACACGTTTATCTCCGCGCTATAAATATATAAAGTACCTACATCTTATGAATATACTTTAAAGGTGGAAAATGGAAAAACTCTTTGTGGTTCGACTCCAGTGGCACCACCGCCACATCTATTCCTGCCTTACAACAGCACTGTTAAGCGCTGCTGTGTTCTGGTTCGCGCGGTGTGGTAAAGGAGAGATACTTACACGAGGCATTCCAATTTAGTCCTCAGGGGTAGCAATGCATTTATGGTTGTCTTCAGGTAAACCTCCAATCCTATCTGGCGTTGATTACAGATGTATATGAGCGGAAGTGGCTACTTACCATCAGGTCTGCATGCTCCTTTGCTACTTTTATTTCATAAAAATACTACATATCTTTACGCATACGGCACCGAGCAACACAAGACTGATTAAATTTATTGTATTTATAACTGAGAAAATGGAAAATCTGCAGTGAATAGTTTTATAAAGTCAAAGTTACAAACATTATGTTGCGTTTACTACGAGCATAAAACTGAACCCGCGCTCAAGGTCACGGTGTTTACTCAGAAACTTCACACTTAAGAATAAAGAGTAGCCTGTGTCAATCCTTTCAAATCCGATTATTGTGCGTGTAAAAGATTTACAGACCGACCAATAATAATTTAAGAAGGCCGTTTCTTTTTTTTAATTGTGTGCATCTAAAAATGGCGCTTAGATTGAAAATAAAAAAATGTACAGATCAGTTTTGTTTGTTTCTGTTGATACAACCTTACATTTATATCACAGACTGTCGGCACCCTATAGAATCAAACTTCAGAGAATTATTACTGAGATAGGACGATCGTGTTAAACAATTAGATCTTAGTAAATATATTACGTGTTTTCTTAACGCCTCTAGTATTCTGCTGTGACGTGTAGAGCAATGGTAAGTAAACATCTCAAAGTCATACGACATCCATACTGAGCGATATCTCTACGAGAATAAGATACAACAATTAGCGAATGTACTCAACACGAATGTGTCAATAATACCCACCTAGTTTACATAAAGCCACACGTGACACCGCTACGGCGGTGACGCAGCAATGAATTCTACGTTGTTAGATATTAACAACGTACTTCCACGCGATGACTTACTTCCACGCGCGAGACTTACCGCAAAAAACAGATTTTTTTAAAGATTCAAACAAAAACCTTTAATATTTCTAAAGAACCTGACTTATTTACTTTTTGTGAAAATTCCATCTAAACTAGCAAAATAGTTTCTGCGATTACTTCATATAGGTATAGCTAAACATAATTACTATACTCCGTCTAATATATTTGTTGCGTATTAAAATATAAACGCTTATGAATTTCATATCCAGATGTATTGATAGCACAATCATATCGCATTTATAAATAAACTTAGTTAAAAAAATCATAAAAATCAGAGCCTTTACCGATAAAATTCAACTTGTTACCGGTTATTTCGATTGTATATTTTAATACGGCCGTTTTGAAAAGACATCATAGAAAAATAAAGTCAATTCGTTTCAGACTCGAACAACACCGATTATTATCGATTTAGTACTCGATAGATTGGTTAGAATTTAAATACATTTATACCAATCTAAACACAGATATTATTAGGTAGATTATTTACTTAAGAATAGTGTCCTAACGGTCCGATGCTAAGTTGTCCATGGGCGTCAGCGACCACGTGATTTTTTTTTTGACTTAAAAACAAAGATAATTAGCAATTAAGTTTAAAAACCGATCGTTCGGTCAAACATCATACTAATATATGTACTATGAAAATAACTACTATATTATTAAATTATTTTGTTGCTGCAATAAATAAATGTTATGAAATGTATGTGCTGTGCTATGCGGTTGCTAGGAAGAAATAAATCGGCTTTGTGATACGATATTGTGTTTTCCGTTTCCTTAGCACGATCTTACTACTACGATACCCTTCAAGCTACGTCATCATCATCAACCTAATACTCTCCCTTTATTGGGCACCGGTTTTCATTTCAAGTGAGGAGGGTTTAGGCCACCACGCTGGCAAATGGCTGGCAACCATGTGTGAATTGGTAAACTTCACACACCTTTGAGGATCTTCTTTTAGAACTCTCAGGGGTATCGATGTATGAAGGTTTTTTTTTCACCGTTCACATATGAAAAATCAGAGGTGCGTGCCTGAGATTCGGACCTCGGACCCCGGACCTTTCTAGTGAGACCGTATTTCAAACTACTAAGCTATCACTGCTTTAGGAATTTGATATTAAGCGCTGATAAACTATCAAATCAGCGCATTATGTTCTGTAGTCGCATATCACGTGGGAAGTCAATCGCTGGCGAGAAATATTGGAGCTGTGCGTGTCATCTTCGCATACCATCCAGCTTGGGTTTCTGGTTTCCAACGCAACTGTATGTATATTGTAATTGTAACAATACCTATACAGTGTACCCCGTACACTGTATAGGTATAGTTGTGTGCCAGTTTCACTATTACTTTCGAAAGGGTTTTTATTTCCTTAATCTTTAAATTAGTTGCGTTAAAACTTATATTTTGCTTAACCTTATTTTGGTTTATGTGATCACACATAATAATATTTATTTTATATAGATATAAGTATGCATCATTGCGAATTGAAAAATAATTGGAAATTAATTTTATACGTTCAAAACACTAGTGGATTTTCATTCATTAATTATAATCGGCTCGCAATAATTATCGAGAATCGGGCAGGTATGACGTCCTAATGACGTTTGCAACTAACTAGCACTTTATGTTAGCGTGACTTTATTATTCATGATAAAGATGCAACTTCACTAATGTGAATGAATGAATCTTCACCCTCTATATGTATGTTATAGTTGTAAATATCTATATGTTTGTTGTAGTTAATATAATTTATCAATATGTCATCCGACTACACCTGTTCCACCGTTAGCAATCGGTGTCAACTTTGTACGAGAGGAGTTTCAACCATTAACTTCTCAGTTTGTGGTAGACATCACACTCCATTGCAAACGTAGTGAGCCCGCAAGCTGTGGTTTACTCACTGTTTTCCTTCACAATTAAAGCAAATGGCAGCGTGATTACCATTCGAATACTGGATCTTTGGAGAGTGAGGCGAATTTTCCTTATACCTTACCTTTATTTTATATATCTCATGTTTGTTGTATGCTGGCGTAAATTAAGGCATTTATTAAAGGATGGATTGTTATTAATACTGTACGATATAGCTGATGTCAGTATTGACAACATGTTCAAACAGTTCCCATATTAACTGTTACATTGTTTAGAATTGTACAAGTCATTGTATCAGTAAATAAATAAATAGTTATATCGCTTGCCATCGCCTTTATGTCGGAAATTAACATGTTGCTGTTAATTTAAAAACCACCACAGTAGTATAGAATGAAAACGACACGGGTATATCATGGACCAATCAGTGACGATATAAAGGAAGAGCTAGTTTCAATAATGAACAATTAATTGATCGATCTGTGTACGTCAGTCAATCTATGCGCTCGATACCGATGTCTCATCTTACATAAATTAATGTGGTGTTGTGTTACCGACACAAAGGCCTGGCGGATACAAATTGTCAAAGCACTGCGATTCCAATTACAATCAATACAGGAGCGTACGTATATTTAATGACAACGCTACTGGAACTTGTTGCGTAAGTGAACGTACTTGAATATTATCGTTTCAAGAGAATATTAAGTACGTTAGAAATTCAAAGAACACTGGATTTACCTGTGTAAAGTTTCCGCAGTGGTACTAACGCGACCCGAGCCGCCGTAATTATTTTGACACGTCATCGAATAGCTTTTTATATTGGCACTCCATTTTAATAGCACATAACACAACATAAACCTAAGATAAAAGGAAACAAATCATGGAAAAAATGTAAGAAAATATAGGGAATACTACAAAATATAATTATTATTTAGCTCTATAGAAAGCATTATTCGTTTGATTTATTTTTACAATAACCTGCCTACTTAGATATCAATAACATTTCCCGTGTTTAAGTGGTTAATAAATATAGTTAACAGCTGCTCGAAGAAACGTAGTTATCCTGAACTCATCGGTAGTTATATTTCTGTAGGAGATAAACTTTACGTTGCGTGTAACGTAAATTTCACTAGACGGTAATTACAATTTCTGTGTATTTCAAATATTTGCTTTTTATACAGAATGATTTTACAGAAAACCGAATTAAAAACTATAATTGTTATTTTTAAAACGGTACGTACTATCAATAATCGTGTTCTCGGTTAAAACGTGCATTTTGACACACTTTAAAAGTATCGAGAGACGTCACACAACCTGATAAAATGTCTTGTTGATGTGTGCCCGTGTGGCCTTGCATTTACCGTGTACATATGTGCGTTTTATCAATTGAGGTGATTTTACAGTGTCTCTTATAACACACCTGCATCCATTAAACACAATCTATACTTAATTAAAAAATTGTCTGTATTTTCAGACTAATGGCTTCGACACTGAGTTTGAATGTTTATGTACATATTTTGTGTATCTGTATATGTGGTAAGAACTCTTGTGTGGGTTTCAAGTATAGAGCGCATTTTTATCTCCGGTAAGTTTATTTGTACTATACTGTGACTTACCTTTGCTTTTTAACATTTACTTTCCACTTTCCTATACTAATTACACGAGAATTCCATAATCAATATTTAAAGCTTAGAACATAAATATTTTTAAACATCATTATTTTATTTTCATAGACAGAAATATGACATCGATGAAACAGTTCATTTGATACAAAATAGTCACTTCAGTTCATGCCTGTAATCAATGAATATATTAACAACCAGATATCGGTCACGGAAGGATATTTCTTGATCCCTAAAGCCCAACAAAACTGAAGCAAACCCTGTTAATACTTTACTTATCAAGTATAACTTTAATGAAAGGAGATAGATTATGGAATTAAATATTTACCTATATAATCAAAATCGTCACTACTCTGTCAGGAATGGAATCTGAACAATGCTTTCCTAATGGTGAACAATGTCTTTGTTTGTATGGATCTCTATATGTGAAGAATTTGGCAAGCACTTGTGTTTAGTATTCCTTTTGTGTGTATCAGTAAGATCATATATACTGATCTAAAGCTCTATCAATTAATAGCTTTAAACAAACGAGATGCAGAAAGTTTACAGGTTACATTATAATAAATAAACCGTATTTATCAACTTCGTTCTACATACATTTAATGTCAGTAATTGGGGCACTGTTTGGCATCAGAACTAAATTCGGGAGGATATACCATGGTGTAACATGCAAAACAAATATATTACACTATACCTATATTTATTAGAACTGAAGGAATACTCAACATTTGTTTTTATTGAATGCCACTGTCCATGAAGGGTTATTTAAATATTTTAGATCATCGCACATAACACTGAAATACATAAAGAATGCACATAAAATATAATAATAAATATAACGATGACCCGTTGAAACGTCTATAAAAATGTTTCGCAAATAGCATCTTTTACTTATCTTTTATAACTTTTTCTGAGTTGCATCCACAGACACTATGCCGGACAGTAGCGGTGCCAAGTAAACAAATTGATGATTTCGTGGTACAGTAAAGTTTTTAATTACACGATTTGAAAACAAGCAACTCCGTTTTGGATATGGTAAAGATATTTTGACAGGTTTGACTGGAACGCGCCCGTGTTTCCTGTTGTATTGCAATGTGCACTAGACGTTTGCTACAACACAGATGACTGATCGGTGGTCATTAATATATTTATGAGGGTACACATTGGTTTTGCACCCAGAGCGACTATGAAGATCTAAATACAAGAGGCTCAGACGCACACATTAATGTTCACATTCGTATTGTGAATAAACATCGTAATGTAGCAGATAAACTAGGATGGGAGCCAAGACGAAAATATGCCACGGCGCGTTTTTCCATTGGATTTTGCGCTTTGGAAACGGACAGTAGTCCCCACTGACGTTCATTGTTAGTTCACAGATGGAATGATAATGCGAGTTCGTTGTTCCTGAACGGGTAGTACTATGATATGCAGATGATCTCTAGATTGTGCAAGCCTACGATCATCTACCAGAAATATCTGTCTACGTTTTTATGACTAAATGCCTGCTTGTATGAAAAAAACACTATTGCATAATCCAAACTGAAAGCGTTTTATTTGTGCAGTGTCACTGTCTGTATTAGAACCTAGAAAAGTGTGATGAATGTACCTAATTGTGTGTTGTAGTTGTTCATTCTGAATCATATGCTGTTTGTGTTGTCTTGCAAGGTCACACGTGGTCAGTGTCCATATCACGAGACAGGTCGATGCACACTCGTCAAGGTGGATACGGAAATTTTCATTCAACCGCCCGTTCTATTTACATCGCCACAAATTATAAGTGGCGCATTGCGCGCGCACTTCCTCCACTGACGTATAGCGGATGGACCTTCGCATGCCGTACACCACTCAAAATCGAAGTTTACGAACCGGCTTCCAAATGTTGTATTCTCGGAATAGGTTCATAGACAAGAAAGCCCGTCTGTCACCGCCGATGAGCGGTCAAAGGGAATACGAATGAAACGATGAAGAAATAATTTCAGATTTGTGAGTGACGACAGGCGTTAGCGCGGTGGAAGGGCCGAGCTTTCGCGTGCGGCGTGCGGCGATGCGAGCGGCGCGGGCGGCTACGAGTTCAGGATAACGCTAGTGTTTACGTTCGTGTTCACTGTCAAATGTGTTATCTGTTATGTGAGCAGGTGCGTCTGCGCTGGCGTCGGCGCGTGCGCGGGCTATTTGTGTCGCGTCGATTACATAAAACAGTCGTGTTCGTCCTCACCTCCTCTATCTTGAGGCTCTTGCGGACCACCTTGCGGGTGACCGCGGTCTCGTATGTTTCCTCGATTGTCTCCGCCATGGTTGCGATACGCGGGCGCAGCGGGCGACGCGCGCGGCTGTTACGGCGGTACTGAGCAGCGCCCGGTTATTTTTAGTTTTCAGTCGCCGGTTGGCGTGGTGTGCCTGACTCGTTTCAACGACACTATGGTCTAGAGATTTAGGGTGTCGAGAGTTCGGGACACTTGTTACAACTGCCGCAAGTTCACTGAATACCCCGCGCGAGCCTTAAGCTATATGAAAGTACGCTAGAAAATAGATTCTTCCAGCGATCCGTCATATTCGATCATCCTGGTTAATTTATCAATTTCTTGCATCTGAATATTGGTATTTTATCACACACGTATGGGATAAATTAGGTACTATTCACCAATATGGATTACCATATTTCTTAAAAATACATGAATACTTGGTTATTCTAACTTTACAACAATCACGACAATCCCTTCGTGGTTCGTCTCCAGTGGTACCACCGCTACACCTATTTCTGCCTTAACAGCAGTCTTAATCACTGTTGTGTTCTGGTTTGTAGAGTGTGGTAAGGGAGGGATACTTATACGAGGCATTCCAACTTAGTCCTCAGAGGTTTGGACCTCTTAGAGTGGTCTAATCCTCTCTGGTGTTGATTACAGATGTCCATGGGCGGCAGTAACCACTTACCATCAGGTGG
>DWJW01000060.1:0-10595 GCA_018249095.1 Zeutus zeutus | reverse complement strand
AATATAGCCTATATTTTAAGTTGGACAAAATTACATATTTGTGCAAAATTTCATTAAAATCGGTACAGTAGTTTCGGAGATTAGCCCGGATAAACATCGTGACACGGGATTGTTATATGTTAACATGACTCATGCAAAAGTTAAAAAAAAAACGAAAGATGTGAAAAAAAATTTAGAGCCAATGAAATGTGGATTCCTCGATGTGGATTAATATTTAGAATAACTAAAATAAACGTCACTCCAAATGTTAAGCTTTTATAAATGAATAACAAAAATAACAAAATGAGCTAAAATTTGAATATTTTCAAATTTCAGATATTTGTAAATAACGCAAAAAATATACAAGTTTCGAGAAAATTTCATGGATTGATAGTTGTAGGGACATTTCCGATAAACAACGTCACTTTTAATTATTTGTCTAGCCTTTATTTTAGTTAATGGATCACGAATAGAGTAGAATATTTTTTATTTATATACAAAATTTCATAGGGATCCCACTTTGGCACGAAAAGAAATAGTCACCTATATACCCTTCGATCTTCTGTTTCTCTTCGATCTTTCATCGGTTGTAAGCGGAGAATCATAAGGTTGGAAGCGAAGTCAAACCATGTCGAGCAGGGTGCAAGGGGGCATAAGAACATAACACCTTAACAACCTATGCCACAAATGTCAACCACACCTGCTCGTGGTGCACCCTGCGGATATACGAACGAGGCTCTGACGACCGAGTGATGGGGTCAATATATTAGATATTTATAAAATATCATACATATCTCAAAATCAACCAACGCAATGAATTTCTCGTGTCGGTGTGGGATTAAAATTAACTAACCTTTATATGCATCATTTGAAATTAAATTAAAAGTTGAGAGAAAATCGGCTTCTTTTTCATAATTGTTTTCACTGTCCGGACCAAAGGTTTTAATTAGCCTCTCATATTCTTTCAATTCATCTTCTTCGTAATCGCTGTCAGCATCACTGCTTTTATCTTCAACATTACGTCTGTTTCTGGTAAATTCTTTATATATTTCATCTTTAATATTATCAGGAGTTATAATGTAATGACCACTATCCAGTGGCTTCTTTGTTACTGTTTTTTGAACATCTTTAACATCACATTTTGATAAATATTTTCGTCTACGCATTCTTTTCTGTTTCTCGTAAAGATCTATGGAACTGATTTCTTCCGTGGGGGGTATATTTGGCAATACATTGCTAATGATGATCGTTGATTGAAATGGCAAGTTATTCTGAAGTGGACAAGTGCACACGATTTTGTCATTAGGTGTGCTCTGTTCATTTTGTTGGAATATTTCAGAATAAATATTATGTCCGGGTACCATCGAGGTGTTTGTGAATTCCTTCACTTTGTTCAACACGCTCGAATTAGTTATAAAATTTTGACTCGTGGATTGCATTACATCTGTTTTATTAGTTTGGTTTGAAATTGATTGCAGCGTAACTTTATTAGGTTTAAATACCTGGTTTTCTTTACTAACAGGTACATGTTGGGAGTTAATACGTTTAAAAGTAGAAACACTAGCACTACTTGTGGACTCATAAGTTTCGGCTACTGTATTTTCGTTTGGAATCATTTTACCCTCTTTATTAAGATCTGTATTGCCACTGTTCTTAGTCATTCCAGGGAACTGCACGTTACCCAAACATACTAAATTTGGCTGCAAAATAACATTTTTCGTTTTTACCTGCACTGATCTGTTAATTATATTATTGCTGCTGCTAATCTTGTCTTGTTCTCGTGTAGTGTCTTGCAATTTTTCTTTTACGACCACCTTATTACCATATATTTTATTTTCTACAATCAAATTCTCAAAGTCATTTTCGTCGTAGGGGTGTTCACGAAGCCGTTTTAGTGAAACTATTTTCGCGGATCTATTTACCACTTTTGTCACAGGTTCGTCTTTAAATTTCTTCACCTGGCTCGGCAATTTAGATGGAGGTTGCATGTTATTTGGATCAAAAGTGGCACGTTTTAATATTACTTGCCGTTTCTGTTGTTGAATTGAAACTGGGATTTTCTTATTACCGGCCTTTTTCTTATGCAACAAGAATAATCGACTATTCGGGTCTTTAAATGATACATCAGATAACTTGCTCTGAAAATTGGTTTTAATTGTGTCTACGTAAGAGGGAAGTACTGGCAGATGAGACGTAGGTGGAGACGGAGGGGAAAGCGAAGACGCAGGGCTTATAGCTTGAGCAAAAAGATTCACTTTTGGAATATCTATTGTAGGCTCTAGTTTTTGGAATTGAGTTTCATTTATATTTATAGCTTCTGCAGCACTTATTAACTTAGTAAGAGTACTATTGTGAGGTGGTAGTAACTCTGTTAAATCGGGTTCCGTTGCAGCGGGGTTTATTACGATGTTACTCTGAACATCAACTTTTGGTAGTTTACCAAATTTAGGCTGTGTGAATTTTGGTTTCAGTAATGAATTCGAGAATATTGAATTTGTTTTGCTCATTGATGAGCTAGTTTTAAAACTAAATCTTTCTACATGTTTACGTTTCACATCTTTTAGGGTTGTTTGCAAATATTTTTGTATACCTGATCCCTGAGTTAGTGATGTTATATCCATAGCTGATTCAATTGGCTGGTGTTCAGAAAATGGAATAGCTGGAAACATATCCTGCATGCAGTAATCTTCATATGCTGGATAATGTGGCATTTCTGGTAGGGACTGCTCATCTACACATGCTGATATTGCTTCACTCTGTGTATCCGTCTCGTCTATAAACATTCTTGGTGACCTTGACAATGATGGAATTTGGGACACTGATAATTCTGAAGGCGCTGCATGCCGTGTTTGCATTACTGTCAGTGAACTTAGGCGTAGCTCTGAGATCGTTTGGTTTGTTGTAAACGATGACTCTGATGACATGCTATGCGTAGAAGATAATCGTGGTAGTTGTACCTTAGAAAAACTCGATGGCATAGATTGTGCAAATGTTATAGGTGGCATTGACTCCACGGAATGCGCTGAAGAAATATTCTGCACAGATACCATAGGTTGTGGTAACTGCACTGGTTGCATTTCTTGTGATGTATCTGACGCCATTGTTGGCATAGATTGAACAAATGGCAACCGTTGTATTGACGATTCTGAGGACATTACTGTCGGCTTCTGTGGCATTGATACCATGGACATTTCTGATGATATATTTGACATCGGTTGGACTATGTACATTTGTTGCATTGATGGCGGAATAGCGTCTGATGTTATTGTGGATAGTTGTGGCATACATTGCTCTTGTGGCATCGATAACATTAATGGTACAGCTTGGATTAGAGTCGTTGAAGCCATTTTTGGCATAGTCGGTACTATTGGCAATGAAGGCATTTGTTGCATGGATTGTATCATCGGCATGCATTGCATTGCATGCTCTGATGGTAAAGCAGGTAATTGGGGTATTGATTGTACTATTGGCATATGCGACATCGATGCCATGTATTGCTCAGATGTATTGTTTCCAGCAGGCATTGACGTCTCGGAATGTTCTAAATGCATCGGTTGCATCGACCTAATTTTCTGGTCCTGTTGTATTACAGGTATAGATTGCGCTAAGTGCTGTGGGATATTATATTCTATAGATGGTTCTATTATCATATTTCGCATCATCGGTATAGGTTGTGCTGATTGCATTTGTTGCATTGTTAAAATCTGGGAGTCTATTGCCGTCGCCGATATAAATGGCATAGATTTCATTAAAGGCATGTGAGATATCGTCGTAGTTATCGGCTCAGACGTCATAGTTGACATTGATTGCATTAAATTCATTTGGTGCATTGTCATTGAAGCTTCTGACGATAGTTGTGGAATAGATTGCATTGGCGTCATATATGATTCAGATAAGTCAGTCGACGTCGTTGGCATAGGATGTATTGGCGGCATCTGTTGCGTAGATCCCATTGGTTGTAGTTGTGGCATTGATGACATATAATGTATTTGTGTCATAGAACTCATAGACGAGTCAGATGAAAAAGCCGTTGAAGGTACAGATTGTGCTAATTGAATTGGATTCATAGATGTCTCTTGTGATACTGATAACATAGGTTGCACTGCCTGTACATGTGGTGTTGGTTCCGAAGGCATGTGTGATTGTGACTGAGATAATGGCATTGATTGCATTGGTGTCATAGACGGTGACATTGAGGATTTTAACAACTTTGGCTGTTCTGCTGACACACCTGATTTTATCTCAGAAGGTTCATTCGATGTAGTCGGCATCGATGGCATAGACTGTATATGTTCAGGCACTGAATATTGTTGTGTAGTTTCCTTTTGCGAGATAGACACATTAGATTGCTCTGAAGAATATTTCAGCATTGGTGGGATGGGTTGTATTAGTAGCATTGGTTGTTTTGATTGCTGAGGTCGTATTGTAGGAAATTGTATCCCTCGCATTGTGAGGTCCGATTGGTTTGATTGAATTGATGACGTATCTTCTAGTGGAATTCGTTGTAGTATTTGCTCCGGAGACTTCATCTCCGTTGGAGGTTTAGAACGTTGCATTATTGGATCTAACTGGATTGATTGCATAGACGGTATATTTGCTACTTGCCCACATTGTACTGATGCCTCTGTAGGTATCGTTGGGATTGAGGTCGTTGGGTATCCTACTAACTGTTGCTTTGATGGCTCCAATTGTTCAGCCGGAGTTGATGGTACAGATTGTTCTAGGTCTACTCGTTGCATTGCAGGCTCTGCTGGCTCTAATGAGATAGTATTTTCTACATGTATATTTTGCGTTAGATGCTCTTCTGACTTTGATAATTCAGACTGTTCTAGAGGCATACATTGCGTGGCAATCTCTTCTGGCTCTAATGACATAGTGAGTTCTAGAGACACACTTGGCGTTCGATGCTCTTCTGGCACTGATAATACAGACTGGACTAGAGGCGTACATTGCACTGCAAGCTCTTCTAATTCTAATGACATAGTATGGTCTGGAAATATAGGTTGCGTTAAAGGCTCTGTTGACACTGATAACGCAATCTGTTCTAGAGGCATTAGAAGATCTGTTGGCTGTTGGCTGACTAATGACTGATCTACAGTCGTCCACTGCTCTGAAGGTTCGGTTGACACACAGAACTTAGATTGTTCTGACGGCGTCTGAGACGTTAAAGGCTCTGTGGGTACTGATGTTATAGAATGTTCTTGTAGCATCCGTTGAGATGCGGGGTCTATTGGCTTTGATGGCATAGAATATTTTACAGGCGTTTGTTTTGTTGTAGGCTCTTTTGGTCCTGATGACTTAAATTTATCTTGTATCCTTCGCTGAATTAAAGGCTTCGATGGTACTGCTGACATAGATTGTTCTTGTATTTTTTGCTGCATTGAAGGTTCTGATGGTACTGGTGACATAGATTGTCCTAGTGGCATTTCTTGCATTGAAGACTCTGTTGGCACTGATGAGATATACTGCTCATGTGAAATCCGTTGCGCTGAAGGTTCTATTAACATTGTTGACATAGGTTGTTCTTGTACCATTCGCTGTATCGAAGGTTCCGTTGGCACTGATGACAAAGACTGTTCTTGTGCCATTCGCTGCATTGAAGGGTCCGTTGGCACTGTTGACATAGGCTGTTCTAGAGCCATCCCTTGCGTGGATGCCCTTGTTGGTACCATTAACGTAGAATTTTCTACTGGCATCCGCTGCATTGAAAAGTCTGTGGGTACTGGTGACATAGACTGTTCTAGAGGCATCCGTTGCATCGCAAGCTCTACTGGTCCTGGTGACATTGAATGTTCTAGTGGCATCTGGTGGCTTAAAGATTCTGTTGGCACTGATAACATAGATTTTTCTACAGACATCTGCACAGATTGTTCTACAGACATCTGCACAGATTGTTCTACAGACATCTGCATAGATTGTTCTACAGACATCTGCATAGATTGTTCTAGAGAAACTTGTTGCTCTGTTTGCATAGCCGACGTAGAATGATCTACTGGCATCCATTGCATAGAAGACTCTGTTGGCACAGATGGCATACTATATTCTAATGATATTTGTTTAATTAAGGGCTCTGATTGAATTGACGGCTTAGAAGGCGATGTTTTTTTAAATGACGCATGTTTAACTGATGACTTTGTCAGCATTGCTAGGATTGATGGCGAAGATTGACCTAATGACGTCCATTGGGATGATGACTCTGAATGTGTTCCTGGTATTGACGGCGTAGGATGTTCTAAAGGCGTCCATTGCATTGAAGACTCTGATGGTACCGGTGAAGTAGAATGTTCTAGTTGCTTCTGTATAAACGGTTTTATTGGCACCGATGGAATAGAATATTCTACAGGCATTGAAGGCTCTGCTTGCTTTGATAACGTAGAATCTTCTGATGGCAACCGATGCTTTAAAGTCTCTAATTGAATAGGTGGCATAGAGGACGACATATTTTCAAACGATCTACGTTGCACTGATGCTTCTGCAAGAGTTTGAAGTGGTGATAAATAATTTTCTAATAGCAACTGTTGTGTTAATGGCTCAGATTGTGTTGTTGACACAGAAGGAATAGGATGTTTAAATAGCTCGTGTTGCATTGAAGGCTTCGCTGGCACTGATGGCGTAGATTGTTCTAATGAGACCCGTTGTATTGAAAAGTCTGTTGGGACTGACGGTATAGGTGACGGTGTATCTTCCAATGGCCTACGTAATGCTGATGGATCTAGTGACACACTGGATTTTGAGGATAACGAATGTTCTGATGATATCCATTGTTGCAAGGGTTCTGATTTTTTTGTCCTAATTAATGTCACAGGAGTTTCTAATGTCATTCGATGCATTGCATGCTCCGTTGATCCTGATGATATCGAATATTCTGAAAATTCTGTCGGAGCCGTTGATATCAAACGTTCTAAAGGTATTTTTTGTGTGAATGTCGCTGGTAATATCGGCAATGACGTTATAGAATGCTCTAATGGAATTGATTGCTCTACCGACTTCGATGACATTTTTTGTGTTGATTGCACGGTTTGTATCGATGGTATGTTTTTTAACGGCATACAATGCACTAATACATTGGTTGTTGTTGTTGGAACGGAGGACAAAGAATCTGTAAACGGCATCCGTTGCATCGAGAGATCTGTTGAGATCGATGGTATAGGTAACGGTGCATCTTCCAATGGCCAAAGTTGTCCTAATGGTTCTTTTGAGGTACTGAGTATTGAGGATAAAGAATGTCCTGGCGGTATTCGTTGTATTGTTGACTCTAACTTTTTTGTCAGGTTTGGGGGCATAGAATGTTCTAGTGGTACCCGTTGCATTACCTGTTGTGCTAGTGCTGATGATTCCGGATATCCTGAAAATTCTGTCGACACTGTTGATATCGAACGTTCTAATGGCAATCGTTGCGTCAATGCCTCAGGTGATAACGTTGGCAACGACGTTATAGAATGTTCTAATGACATCAATTGTTCTGAAGCTTCTGGTGACATCCGTTGAGTTGATCGTTCGGATTGGACCGACAGTACATCTTCTAACGGTCTTCGACGCACTGAACCCTTTGTTGACATCTTCGGGATTGAGGACAAAGAATGTTCTAATTGCACCCTTTGCGTTGATAACTCCGATTGATTTTTTGGGAAGGATGATATGGAATATTCTAGTTGCGTTCTCTGCATTGATGGCTCAGAATGGATTGTTGTTCTAGTTGACAGAGAGTGATCTAACGGCATTCTTTTTATTATTGACTCTGATGTTGTCGATAACATTGATGACATAGAAAAATCAAATGGTACCGATTTTGTTAACGGTTCCTCTTGCTCCGGCAGCATTTGTTGGGTTGAGGACTCCGATTGCACACATAATATCGACGGAATAGAATTTTCTGATGTTATCTGTTTCAGCGATGGATCTGTATGCATATTCGAAACAGATGGCGTAGCATGGTTTGATGGTGTCCGTTGGATTGATGTCTCCGACTGGTGAGTCGGCTTTTGTTGCATGGAAGTCTCTTGTTGTCTGCTCAATATTATTGCGTTAGAATTTTCTGTTATTATACGTTCCAGCGGTGGGCCCGTATGCGTATTCGAAACGGATGGCATAGCATGCTCTAATTGTGTCCGGTGCATCAATAATTCTGATTGCTTCGTAGACATTTTTTGCATTAATAGCTCTGATTGCATATTCAATATTGACGGAATAGAATAGTGAGATATTATCCGTTCTACTGATGGATCTGTAAACATATTGGACATGGAGGGCATGATATGTCCTAATGTGATTCGGTGCATTAGCTCTGATTGGATTGTTGGTGTCGGGTCTATCAACATCTCTGATGACGCTGATGACCTAACATGTCCTAACGGCATCCGTTTTATTTTTGTCTCCGATGGCTTCGATAACATCGACAGCGCAGAATGTTTTAATGGCGTCTGTTGGGGTGGTGGCTTTGAATGTGGCATAGACGAATTGATTTGTTCTGTTATTGATGATTCTGTTGACTTTGATACTCCTGACATAGATCGTTCCAATGAAACTCTTTGGATTGAAGACATTGTTGTCGTCAGCGACTTTGGTTGCTGTTCTAAAGCGGGCAGAGTAAGCGAGTGAGTTCCCCCATCATATGGTACTCGCTCTTGAAATGATTTTACATAAGGTAATCGCCCTCTCGATGATACAGCTGGCGTAGTCAAAGTATGCTTTGAATTTGTATAATGTAATGGCTCTTTCGGCGACTCTGCAGATATCATCGTATTATGCATAGAATTTGTATAAAATGACTCTCTAGATGTGTCTGATGCTAACGTAAGCATATGCATTGAATCTGTGTACGGTAATCGCTTTCTCATCGATTCTATCAGCGTCATCGGCAAATGTGAAGATTTTTCATGTGTTGAACGCTCTTTCGATGAGTCGGTTACAATATGCGGCGTGTACATAGAATCTGCATAAGATAATCGTTCTTTGCATGACTCTGTTGGCATTGCCTGCATGTGGATAGAATTTTCACAATTTAATCGTTCATTTGATAAATCTTTTGGCAAATGCATATATTGATCATTAGGTAATTGCTTTTTTGGTATATCTGTTGGCATCGCCACCTTATCCACAGATTGTTCGTCAGGTAATGAATCTTTTGATAAGCATTCTGACATCCTTGCCGATTGCGTAGGTAGTCGATCAGATAATTGTTTTTTCGATAAGTCAGTTGGGATCATCGATGTGGGCATAGAGGCATTTGGAGGCAAAAGCTCTGTCAATAAGTCCGCAGGACTAGTTTGTTCTGAAGGAATTGGTTTTATACATTTCCCAGGGTCAGCTGGTTGCGTTGTCGAATTTGATGTGATAGATGGCTCCGAAGTTGTTGATGACATTGGCATTGATGGCCTGAATAATTCTGATGTTGGAGTCACTGAAGGCCATTCGGATATAAAGGATATCGATGGAGACGATCCACCTTGTGCTATGGACGAAGCTGGTGGCGTTGTGGCCGGTGTAGTGACTAATGGGTCCTTAGACATTGACTGTGATACGTAACTAGGTGAGGATGCCTCTGAAGGTGGTTCTGACTCAATCGAAGAAGAGTTCGGTTGTGTAACGTTTGTTATAACAACTGGTTGGAAGGCTGAAAATCCGGGTGTCGAATAAGGATATACTCCATGAGGTGGGTAGCCTGTTCCAACTGATTCTACCAGTTTTGAGGTATTCACGCTTGGATTTGGATTAGGTATAGATGAAGAGGTTGTTTTGGGATGTTGTGCGTTATTTGGTTTGGGTATATAAGTGGGGTCTAGCAATGCCGGTTCATCAGCGCGTTTATAAGTGTCTGAGGATTTTATGGCGATGGGCTCGAGAGGTTGTTGTTTTTGAGGTGGTGGTTCTCCATCTTGGGGCGGTTCCTCTGGTTCGGTGGAGGAAGCTGTGGAAGTAAAACATCAAGTTTATTAATTTTATATTTATAATTTAGTGAAACTATTAGTAAATTAAACTTTAGTTTCTACTAAAGTTAGTTGAAATACTTTAAACATATCTTTACTAAATTAAGTAAGTAACCCACTTTGACGTTTGGCAGAACAAAATTTTACCACGGGAAAGGAGGTATGAAGGTAAAAGCAATTGCTGTACAAAGCATTTTACAAATTTTGGAGCAATACGATCGGAGAATCTTTCACCTGCTCTACAATTTTCTGTTATTCTGTTAATTTGCCAAATGGTCTAATATTGTAATATATTTGGAAAATAAGTTAATTTTAATTTTAAGTTTTTTTTAATTATATACTCATTTAAATCCACTTCTCACAGTTCACACAGGTGAACATGAGGTTTTTAATGAGGCATTTGAAGCATGAGGTATGCAGAGGTGAGGTATTCAATTTTTTGTTTAAATTCAGTTATCTTTTTCTTTAGATTTACGTCTCATTTCATATTACGTCTATCGATATTACGTCTCATTTCATATTTAAATAAAACTACGTTTTCCAAATTGTGAAAATTGTTGGCATAAAATAATTGGCTCCAACAATGATTATATTTTACTTAGTGCGAGTCTTTTAGTGAGGTTATCTTAGTTTTAGTGCCGTGTGGTGTCGGTTGCGAATAGCACCACTCCCTCTCTTCCCGTGGATGTC